>JAGSMP010001007.1:0-77418 GCA_029286625.1 Parnassius orleans | reverse complement strand
CCTTGGACCCCTGCCCGCCGTTACCATGGTCGCCACCGTAACCAGAAATAGCGGGGCCGCCGGGGACTGGGGCCGTTTATTTGTGTCGTCGCTCATTGCTATCATCTCATGTCGTCGCTCATCGCTATTGCCATAGTTGCCACGCTTGGCGAGCGGGTTGGCAACCGCAGTTTTTATTGCTTTTGCTTTTATCAGAAAGATGCTGCTGCCCATCTTCTGTATCAGTTTCCTTGTCGCCTCTTACGACACCCACGGAAGATATGGGGTAGTGGGTATTCTTACACGGAAGCCGCCACTACGGGAACTTGCCACTACACGGAAATAACAATTGTAAGTAGAGAATTGGATACCCTTTTCACTGGAAACATGAGATTCTATCTTGAATAGGGCAACGGAACTCAAGGGCCAGCAGCTGGCCAAATTCATGGAAAAAAGGACTCTTTATAATGAACTCTTTCTTCCAGAAGCGGCCCCACAGGAAGTGGATATGGTCGAGCCCCGGCGGTTCGACAAAAATGAGATTGACTTCATTATGACGACCAGACGACAACTGTTCAGTGATGTCTCAGTCTCACACTGAACCTAAACGTTAAATTGGAAGGTCACGTCTAATAAAGTCAACGCTCCGTCCCCCTCATGCTCTAATCCGAAGCCCCGAAAATAATCCGCTCGAGCTACAAAACCGTTTTCAGTGTATAGAAGATTGCAATGCAGTGGACGATATGAATGACAAGCTCGTGAAACTTTCCATGCTGTCGGAGCTAAGTTTAGCAAGACCCGCCGCAGAAAAACACAAAAATCACCGATTACACTCTTAATCTCATGGCTGTTAGACGGAAATGAAGCTGCAGTCTTCAGTAGATTTGACAGCATATACAACTGAACAGACAGATCAAATGCATGCGCAGGGACTTACGCAACTTTAATACTGCTCGTATTAAAGAAGCGATCGAAGCGGAACCAGGGCTCCAAAGTATTTGCTAGGGATCTGTCTGCCAGAAAGAGCTAACTGTTGACTGAAACCGAGTTTGGAGCGTCGTTTCCAGGACACCTGATTTTTGAGTGAGATTGAGAGGTTCTATTGGCAGCTGTACATCATCTTTGGAGCCACGCAAGTGTGAGAAATAATCAAGAGCAAGTCTTATCCGACACTATTCCGATGATATTCTGGACGTAAGTCTGAGCAAGATTAGAATGGCTCTCTAACACCAAGCAAGGATGGAATTACAGCGGAGCTTCTGAAAGCGGACCGGTGCTTGAGTCCTTCAGGCTCTTTCATTCCGTCCTCCATAGGTGGCACTACACCGTAGGCGTGGAGCAAATGCGTGGTCTTGATCTTCAAGAAGGCGAGAACGCTCTCTTGAAGAACTACAGACCGATCTCCTTCTGAGCCACGTCTACGTGCTGTTTTCGAGAGTCATTATGAATCGTCTCGCATGCAGACTCGACGACTTCCAGCCTCCCGAACAAGCCGGTTTCCGAAAGGCTTTGCACCATAGACCACATACATACCCTTCGGCAAATTGTACAGAAGTCAGAGGTACAATTTGCCACTATTTCTGGTGTATGTGGACTATGAGAAAACTTTGATTCCGTCGAAATTTGAGCGGTGCTTCAGCGGTGCCAAGTTGACTGTCGGTATATCGAAGTGTTGAAGTGTTTGTACAGTAGGGCTACGATGGCTATCCGAGTACAGAACCAGTACGAAACCTATCCAACTGCAGAGAGTGTAAGACAGGGTGACGTTATATCCCAAAACTTTTAACCGCTGCATTTGAAGACGTATTCAAGCTTCTGCACTGGAAAGGATATCGTATTAACATCAACGGCGGTACAGCACTCCTTCGATTTGCCGACGATATAGTCCTTATGGCAGAATCGCTGGGGACCTAAGCACTATGCTCAATGACCTCAATAGTGCCTCCTAACTGAAAGGTCTTAAGATGAACATGGACAAAACCAAGATCATGTATAACGTCCATGTCCCACCTATGCCAGTAGTTGTTGGGGCACTAAGCTCGAAGTTGTAGACAGTATGTTTACCTGGGACAAATAGTCCGACTAGGTAATTCCAACTTCGACCGAGAGGTTAATCGGATTCAACTCGGCTGGGCAGCGTTCGAAATTACGGCATATCTTCTCGTTAGGTATACCTCAAAACTTGAAAACTAGACTGTACAACAAGTGCGTGTTGCCAGTGATGACCTATGGAACAGATACGTGGTCCTTCACTGCTGGCCGGATGAGGAAGCTCAAGGTCACTCAGCGAGCTATGGAGAGGGCTATGCTTGGGGGTTTCTCTGCGTGATAAACTTAGAAATGAGGATATCCGCAGTAGAACCAGAGTGACCGACATAGCCCAACGGATTAGTAAGCTGAAGTGGCAATGGGCCGGCCATATTGCTCGAAGACCCGACCCGATAAGGAAAAAAGGGTCCTCAGTGGCAGCCTCGTACCGGCGGACAAAGTGTAGGGCATCCCCCCACTAGATGGAGTGACGACCTGGTAAGACATGCAGGAAGTCGATGGATACAGGTGGCTCAGGACTGTGCTTTGTGGCATTTCTTGGGGAGGCCTATGTTCAGCAGTGGACTTGTGAAGGGCTGTAATGATAATAATGATGAACGTTAACACATTAGTAAGTAGTACTTATCATTACCGGCTGAGATGCATATCTTTATCATCAGAAGTGACAATACATCTGTAGCCTCCTTTCTTTGAAGTTGATTACCGGTGTTCGTGAACTGCAGTTGCTACTTTCCATTAATTGGACTGTAAGTTCTATTTTCACTTAGTTTTTTTAGATGAAAGGCGTTTGATCTAAGTCCGCAGTGGTGAAAGCTCATCTGTATCCTTCTTTGTTTGAAGGTAGCTGCGGATATCCATGGACTGCAGTTACCATGAGATGGACTCTTAGTCCATCCATCCATCCATTCATTACAGTCTATAAAAGTTCACTGCTGAACATAGGCCTCCCACATAGATTGCATTAATAGGTGGATTTTTCCATAGTTGCCACGCTTGGCATGCGGGTTGGCAAGTAAAGTTTTATATTATTTGGGGTGATTATCAGGTAAATGCTGCTGCACATATCCTGCGGTTTATTTCCTTCTGTCGCTCCTTAAGCCACCTACTGGACAATACGGGATAGTAGATATTCTTACACTGCCACTACACGGGCGTTAGTTCGCATGTCATTCAAAGTATATTCTCATTTATGTTTTCTATGTAGACTACCTTCAAACACGAGCTACTAGACAAAAATACAACAGGTCTAATGATTGCGGTGTATTAAAGGTATTACTTTATGTAAGTACTCGAAAGTCGATAGAAGATAAAAATGAAAACCAATTTATTTTTATACGTTATTATTTATCAAAACCTAATAATATAAAAGATTACGGAAGGGCGGACTTACGTAATGCGGGCGGAATTATGGACTAATGTAATGTGGAATTCACCTTTTTTAAAAGGTACGAGTAAATTTACAACCTATTTATGTCTCTCGTGAGCTGTGGTAGCTGAGAGGCTAAGCGCTCGCTGTAAATTTCGCAAAACGCGAGCGAAACGGGTTCAATCCCCGCTGGCAACAATGAAATTGTTAATTGCAATTTTAAGTGCTTACTTACCACGTGCTCGGCAGTAAAGGAAAACATCGTGAGGTGACTTGCGTGTCCTTCATTCGTCCCGTGGCAGCTGTAATTGCTAACTATGGGAATGATATCCACTGCTGGGCATAGGCCTCTTCTTATTTTTGTGGGAATTATGAAGCGATTAATCCGCCGCGCTGCTCCAGCTCATGTTTGCGGACCATGTCCTCGAAATATTTTATTTCTTCAACATGCAGCTGTCTTCACGATGTTCTCCTATACGAATCACGTGGTAAATTAGCGTTTAAAATTGCAATTATTAGTTTCATTGGTGCCGGTTGGGATCGTACCCGAGTTGCTCGAATACTATGAAACCACGGCGACCGCAAAGCCCCTAAACTACCACGGCCGAATCCATATTCCGATTTTTTCACTAACATGTAACACGCGTTGGGTGTATAGAAAATAAATTGTACTACCGTTCGTGTAAGCACCTGAGCTCACTCACGTTCATTTACCGATTTTCAATGAGTCGCATAATTTATACGGAACTTAGTTTTACTGACACAACAAAACAACATATTTTTTGTGATAATAGCTCAGTGCAGAAAACGAACACTTGTTTTTACAAAATATTTACGCGTACGTATAATGGTTGTGCTCTAATCCAAAGTCCCGAAACCTTTCAGCTCGAGCTACGAAACCGTTTTCAGTGCCTAGAAGATTGCAATGCAGTGGACGATATGATTGACAAGATCGAGGAAACTGTCCATGCGGTCGGAGCTAAGTTTTGCAAGACCCGCCGCAAAAGAACACAAAATTTGTATGTTAAATATATTATGTGATCTTATTCATTAATAGTATTTAATATTAAGATTTTTCGCACTTGGATGTCCCACATGTGGGTGTTCCGCGTGGAATATACATACTGTTCTGGAACTAGGCTATTGGTTTAAATACACTCCAATTTGCATCGAGGAGAAATAGGTATATCTCATAAATTGCCAACGATGTTGGAGTAAACATGAATAATTTGAAAAATTGTGTTTGTTCGGATTAAATTTAACCAAGGTTAAAGAATTGTAACAAATTACGATATAAAAGCGAGCCCGGATGAAATAAAAACATGTTTCCGGTAACCCATAAAACAGAAATGGTCTACAAAAGTTTATTTATACTCGGATGTGGTGCTCGAATGACAACCGTTGAATGCAAAGAGATTTACTAATACCTTTCACCATTTTATTCCAACAATTTTATGTTAGGACTTCTGTTACTTTTTTTAGCCGATTTCAAAATGAGGAGGTAGTAAATTCAACTATATATTTTTGTATGTATGTTACGTGATATCTTCACCAAATGAGAAGCGATTTTAATGATTCTGTTTTTAATCAATATACAACATTGAAGAATAAATTACATCTGTGTAGAAGTCCAGAAAGTTGTTTCATTGCGGTTGTGATATTACTTATTTAATTAAAAACGGACACAAAATTAAAACTTCAAAGAAAGAAAAATCCTCTTAAAAAAACTAAAAAAAATTATTTCTACTCATTTTAATAGCTTTTGAAGTCGAGCTTGACATTTTTTATACTGTGTTGAATTTATGTGGGAATAAGTTTATTATTATTATTTATTAGACGTTGTATTAACAATTTTTCAATGGTTTAACTTTATAGTAATCTATCTGAGGCCACGATACGATGTATTATTTAAAGTTAATATCTCTTGTTATCTCTATTGTATAATATATTAAAAAAGTAATCATACGGCCTTGAAATTCATTTTTTTAGAAGTGTGAATTTATTTTCTTTAAATAGTAGGAGGCTAACCATTTTTCAAGTAGGTACATTTTTGATTCGTGTAGGTTAGGAAGAAGATTTTCTTTGTTTAATTACATATTTTTTATCCTAATATGCCTCGAAAATTCAAATCTGAACTAGCGCGTAGTTCTAGCAGAGCTTGCACTGCGAAAGTTGCTAAAAGACAAGAGTTAATAGAATCAGGCGTTACTTTGCGGAAATCCATTATATTAAAGTTGGAAAAATTTACTTTGCCATTATCCGCTTAATAAAATAAAATGATGTGTCTTACCTAGTTTGAAGAGCACCTTCCGCCCTCCCTCAATTGCGTGCACTATCCCCGTCGATGGTGGGAGTAGTGGTGCTGGGATTAGTGGTGGTAGAAAAAAACAAACGCAAACTCATTAAAGATGCTGTCCACAATGACAATGGATATCCACTGTATCGTAGAAGAGCGCAGGCAAACGGAGGTGGAACGGCATCTGTGAAACTCGAAATGGTAGTTACGTTACTATAGAGAACGTTGGGGCATTATACGCCTATTTTGTCAAAATATTTAACGCGCATATAAATGTCGAGGCTTGCAGTTCAGTAAGCGCTATCAAATGATCTGCAAATAAATGTAGCGACCAAGCTATTTTTAATTTCAAACACAGTGGTCGCTAATCCCGTAAATGAAGTCCAAACATATAAGTCTGGTCGTTATGTCAGCAGCAACTAAGCCGTGTGGCAGCTATTAGGGTTTCCGTTACACGAAAGGCACCTCATTGTCACACATCTCAGTGTGCATCTTGGAAATGGTGAACGTGTCTATTTTACTGAAAATAATTTCCAAGAGAGACTATCTTCTCCTCCGAAATCGACACTCACCGCTTTTTTTATCTCTGTACAAGAGATGAATTTGCAAGAACGCTTCTCTATGTTGAGGTACTGAGATATTACACTTGAAACACAACAAGGAGATAATGGAAACGCCGAATTCAAGGAGCACCTGTTCAAAATTTGCCTGGTGTCAAATCTGGAGATGCCTTAGGTCGAGAAAACGGGCTATGTTAATAATATGGAATGTTTTTGTTTGAGAATGCTTTAACATCACGTGCGTAGGCCAACTTCTTTCAAAGATCTTCTCAACATTTCGAGAAGCATGTGAGTCAAGAGGATTATTAGAGAAAGGCAATCGGTGGGATATAACTCTGGAAGGGGCTGCACAATGCAAATCTGCGCACAAGTTGAGAGAGCTTTTCGATACATTAATAGCAACATGTGACTTTCAAAATCTCAACAATTGTGGAAAAGTATAAAATGATATGGCGGATGATTTTACACAGATTACAAGAACATAATCCGAATATTTCATACAGTTAGTAAATTGTAAAGTTACAGTAAATTGGGGAAGTTAGTAATGATTTAATGCGAGAATAAGATTATAATACTGTTTCCTTAAAGCAACAAATAACGGAGGCCCTTCCACTTTTGAACTTAGAACAAAGGTTAGTCTTTGACACAGTTATTCAAAAACTTGCCAGTTGCAATGTTGGTTTGCTATTTTTGGATGCTCCAGGAGGCAAAACCTTTCTTTTAAACTTACTATTAACTCAAATCCGGAAAGATTGTTACGCTACTTAGTGGGGGACGAACACCGCAATCAGTTCTTAAACTGCCATTGAAACTACTTCGTAAGAAAATGCCAGTTTGTAACATTAGCAAAAGCAGTGATCACGAAAGAATGTTGCAGCAGTGTAAGCTGTTGGCTTGGGGCGAATGTACGATGTCCCACAAAAGAACAATCGAATCACTAGATCGCACAATGAAAGATATTAAGAGCAATCATGGTATCATGGGAGGGATGATGGTACATTTAGCTATTGATAGATTAATAGATTTTTTTTATAGAAGAAGGGGCAAACGAGCATGCGGCTCACCTCATGAACAACTGCAACACCAGGGGAACCAGGGGAATTGCAGATGCGTTGCCAGCCTTTAAAAGGAGGAGGTCTTTTCTTGAAGGTCCCTAAGTCGTATCGGTCCGGAAAATTGCTGGTAATCGATTCACAAGGAAGTTGTGCGAGGAAGAAACATCTTCTAAATCGCACAGTGGTGGACCGCCAATCATCTAGATGGTGTGTATGGTATCGGGAGTTCTGCTGCGATGTGCGTTCGTGAAATTTGGCGGCTGGGATTAATCCGAACATATCCTCACAGCACTCCCCGTGGTAAATGCGAAAGAAAGCAAAGGGATGCAACATCTCTTCGCAGTGCCAATGAATCGAGCCGATCGGAAAGGACTCGGTCGTCGACGATTCGAGCCGCTCTGCACTGGATGCGGTCAAGTGGAAGGACCAGCTCCTTCCACTTGACCGCATCTGCATCCGCATCTGGGGAGCCCCAGCCCAGAGACGGGAACAGTATTCCATGTGAGGCCGAACCTGCGCTTTGTAAAATTGCAGGCGTTGTGCCGGCATGAAATACTATCCCGCTCTGCTGAGCATGCCAAGCTTTTTAGAGGCCAATTTGGCCTTCCAAGTTATCACAAACTGCACGTCACTCGATATGTCGACGCCAGGATCCGATACTGGCTGAGGCAACAAGGGGAGTGCCTTGAAACTGAGGAGATACGACAAAGGGGTTCTTTTTAGCGGTAAACGCGCAAACTTGTGTCTTCTGAAGATTAAACTGCACTAGATTTAGTCGCCCCCAATCCGAAACTTTGTTCAGCAAAGACTCGACTTCAGACATAAATTTGTTCCGGTACTGGGCGACGTTTTCCCGAGAAATATTGGCACGGCCGGTGTATAGAGCATCACCAGTGCTGTCATCCGTATAGCAATGAATGTTATCGGTTTACAATATATCATAGATATGCAGAAGATAGTCGGAGCATGCACTGTCTACAACGACCTGGATGCTCCGATTTGCAAGAAAGCTGGTGACTTTAGATAGACCCTGCCGGTTATTACTAGGGGTACAAAGGCAGATGAAATAAATACTTGTTTAAAAGCATCTGTATTATGGGGTTTTGTTAAAAAGGTTTGTCTGACTACAAATATGCGAGTACAACTACACTCAACTATTCTCAAGCAGGGCAATATGCGACTGGTCTTCTTCTTTTTATAGGATAAAGGTGACAAAAAAACACAACACAGCACACAACAACAAATGAGCACATAGTCCACCTGATGGTAAGTGGTTGCTGTGGCCCATAGACATCTACATCCATCCTCAACTACAAATCAAAATGCAGATACGTCACCCGTGAGGACTTTGGTCCTCCGGAGACTCCTTTTACTGGAAACGGTCTATCTTATAGAATGTCTCGTTTCCAGTAAAATGACTCTCCGGTTCTCTACACTCACCATACAAAACACAGCAGCGTTAAGGTGCTATTTTACGCTGGTATTCTGTGAGAGCTTGTTCCTTCCCCGGTCGAGCCGACCCATTCGTGCTACAACTTTACTACTGATATAGCTGCAGCATGGCTCTGCCACGTATGAAAATAGGAGAAGATTGTATTCCAATAGACAGTAACGGCATGATTACACTGAGACGGGAATTCTGTCAAATTGTCGACAACACAGATGATTTAAAATATCACCTGTCCTGATCTATCCTGATCTACAAATAAATATGCAATCGAGAATGGTTGTGTGAAAGGGCAATTTTGGCGCCGATAACTGAGAAAATAGTCCATATAAAAGAACAAATTATTTCAGATGTGGAGGAGGATGTTGTCGAGTACATCTCAGTAGACAATGTTACTACTGTAACTAATGTAACTGAACAAGTGACATCGTACCCTATAGAGTTTCTCAATTGTTTAGAATTATCAGGAGTGCCTTCCTATAAGTTGAGGCTAAAAGTTGGCGTTCCAGTCCTGTTAATGAGAAATCTTGACGCACTAAGGTTATGTTATGGTAAACGGCTACAAATTACTCATCTGGGATGCAACAGTATAAAAGCTATAATCATGACTGGAATGGCAAAAATAATTTTTTTCTTAATCCCCCGTATTCTTCGTACAATTCCGACCAATTTGCCTTTTCAGTTTAAAAGTGTGCAGTTTCCCCTAAAAACAGCATTTGGAAAAACAATAAATAAAGCTCAAGGACAGACGCTTAAAGTTGCAGGTGTAAATTTAGAAAAAGACTGTTTTTTCATGGGCAATTATATGTGGCGAGCTCACAAGTATAAAACTCGCAAAATCTTTATGTTTTAGCATAGGATGGAAAAAGATAAAACGTATAAAAATGTATTAAAATATGCTCTTTAAAGGAAACCGCAGCAGTTTGTATATGTATTATTTGCAAAATAAGTCACACACCTAGTAATATATTGGCACATTTACAAAAATGCGAAATTGAGTTTTTACGGCCTAAGTGCTTAAAATGTATAATTTATACAATGGTAAAACGGCAGATTGTTAGCTTTTGTATTTATCAAGAGAGGGCGTTCAGTGTCATTGTAGCTCTTGGTGTGTTTCCCCACGCTTCCGCGTATAACAACGACTTATTGGTTAGTTGTGCGGCTTTCTCTGCAAACTGCAGCCGCTTTGAGAACTACGTTGGCGTAAATGGCAATTATGACATTTTGTTCATTTAGCAAGTTACTATAAACATGGCATATTTGACAAATGTGTCATTTCTATTTTACTTAATAAAACAACTAGTTGTTACTTTTAGTATGAAGGCTTAGGTTCTAAAGGTTCTACAGAAATAGGAACTTGCGTGTACAAGTTCCTAGAGCACGTTGCTGAAAAACATCCAAATTCTAATGTTATTTTCTCCAGTGAAAATTATTGTAGTCAACAAAAAAAACCGGTACGTGTAAAATTGTTGATCGAAAATGTTTTGATATGCCTACCTACCTAATTATTATAATTTCTAATAAATCTGTTTTTATTTTTAGATATCTGTTCAGCATGTATTAACGCTGTCGAAAAATTAGCTATAAATTCTGTATGCCATAAGATTTTAATCAGCGGCTACAGTCAAAATGAAGGTGATAAGGCGCATTCTCTGATTGAAAAATCAATAAAAAGAGCCAAAAATCTGGACCCATCTACGTGCCAGATAATATAGAATACATTAATTTGATACAAGATACTAAATAATTTAAAATTAAAAATGTTGTACAAACGACTTCAATATAATACTATTAGGATAACTCAAAACTATTGGTCAGTTCTTGATCAAATTTATATGGGACCATATGAAAAGCACCAGCTTTCAAAAAAAGAATCATCGAAGTCGATTCACGTAGAATCAAGTTATGAGGTAACACAAATAAATAATCACAGTCGAATTGAGTACCTCCTCCTTTTGAAGTCGGTAGAAAGTGGGAACCCTTGGGGATACAATAAAAATTACTGAGCTAACAATGATTATGTTCACTAAAATAGTGACTTAAATTTTTGAAGGAGCATGGGTCCCAGCTAAGCTTAAATTGTCACGCGGGCGAAAAAGAACTCAACCATTAAAATTAATTTCAAACCAGCATATAATTAAAAAATTAATATTTCTGATTCAAAGAAAAAATATTTAATACAATTAGTTCGTTCTAACATATTGCCCAGCTATTATGAAGGCTTTTATAACAGTCTTTAATATAATAAGTACCTACGATACTTTGAAAATATTTTAAATCATCAATTAATAAAAAAAGATTGTTTACATAATCTTAAAATAATTATATTAAAAAAAAAATTCTTTCATGATAATAAAAAAAATTACAGCAATTTTTTAACGATATATTAGTAATTATTTTACACTAAAATTAGTCTTGTGGACAATCTTCGTAACTATGTATAAATACCCTTATCATACCTACCAACCTACCATACTGGATGGTTCAGCTTTAAGTTTCTAATATTATGCAATATGCTTCTAGTTTTCTTTACTGCTTCTTCATTTAACTAAGATACTTTTATCAAAGTTTAACTTCTTGAAATTTCGGAGTGATTAGGTAAAACCTGATTTAATTATGAATTTTAGCATCATAACTTTACGGTTACCGTTACTGTCTATTAAAGTCCAATGCCGAACATAGCCCTCCCCATAGATTGCCTCATAGGTTGATATTTTCCATAGCTGGCAAACTGGTTGACAACCACAGTTTTTATTTTAGTCGTTATTAGGAAGACTGCTGCCCATCTCCTGATTTGTTTCTGTCACCTATTACGACACCCACGGGATGATAGGTATGGGCTAGTGGATATTCTTACATCCCACTACACACTATCGTAACTTTATCTAAACTTAAACCACCATTAGAAGCTCTTATGTGCTTTTGTTCTTTAAACGAACCACTGACCAGTAATAATTATGATTAATAGAGCGACATTTAATTTTCTAATTAATTAAGAATTACTAAATACTGACAAATTAACCGAAACTGTGAAATATTTGAAAGCTACCAGTGACGCCAATTTTCTGGATGCACCTTTCAAGAGAAGATAATAAGTGATTACTTTTAAATTTAATTTGTTATAGTTTGATAATGATTACTTCAAATGATTATGAGTCAATTAAAGGTTTTTAATTTAGTTCAAGAACATAATTAATTTAAGTGTTTATTACAAACTAAGCTATTTGTTTTCTTAATTACTTGGTTTTTACAGTGTACTATAAGTTCCAGGCGCATATATGACATTTTGGAAGTTCTTCAAGTAACAACGACACAAATGCATGACTGTTAACCTTTGATCTTTATGAAGTAAATCCTGAAAAAGTGTAGTGGAAATTTTTATCCCTGAATATCCATTAAGGTTCATACTAATAGCCAACACCACGAAATCCGTGCCAAAGTGTAAAATGAAATCATAATTTCATTTCAAACATTTGTAAAATCTTTGATCCTAATTCCTGTAAAAGTAGATGTGCCAATATATTACTGGGTGAGCGAAGTATGTATCTTAAAACATTAAGAATGCTGCCCAAAGTAACTATTCCATGCGAATGAAGTCGCGGGCAAAAGCTAATTAATGAATAATTTATCAATGTGAAAAGCTTATTTAGATAACTACCACCTTATTTATAGCATGAAATGGGTTTCAAACAAAGTTTTACAAGGTAATTCCGTTGAAAAATTGCGCACTTTCAAGATATTCGAGTCCTACATGGATACGAAATAATGGAACTGCGTCTATGAGGCGTCTTTATAAAACAATTTAATTCTCGTTACCTTATCGTTTATCTTTAAAAAAATGATAAAGATACGTTGAAATTTCTTGTTATTTTTCAGCCTGAGAGAGCTCCATGCTCACTTTTAATAATATAAAATAATAATATTAATATTTTGCGCGGAGAAGCAACATAACGAGTACACTTTTGTTAACACTCGATTTCGCTCCCCATTTAATTTGAGAACGCGGGCTATATATGAAAATTTATTCTTAATTAGTAAGTGCTCAAATAAATCATTTCGGGGCCACGTGAAGTCTGCCAACACATAATGAAGCGGCGCAGCGGATTAATTGCTCCATAATATTCTGAGAAATGAGAGGACGCAAGCGCCCAGCAATGGGACGAATATAGGCTCCAACGTTACTTTATTTTACTTATTTAGTTAAAACTAGAAGGTGGTAGAACTCCTTTTCTTTCTAGGCTGTAGGTACCACGCTCTTATCTATACGAAAGAAGTGTATGGATCGCCAGTATTATTACAGGCTATGAGACATTTTATCTTAGTCCTTAGAGGTGACAATGTATAGCTTTCTTTATTTGACGTTGGTTGCACGTGACCAGTAATGCAGTAGCCATTTACCACCATGTCGACTGTAAGTTCGTTTAACACTCTTATTTTATAAAAAAAAACATTGTGAATATACATACGTTACGTAAATAACATTACATTTACATGGCATTTAAGAGAGAACTTAAGTACAAAGCCTTAAATAAAATCCACGATTAATTAAATGTAATTTTATTGATTTATATGTTACAATTATGTTAACGTTCCGAAGTTTCGATGTAATATAGCGAATTAATTAGTGCGATAAAATTAAACGTAAATCTAAGATCTCATTAATATTTATGATATATATTTTAGGCAATATAAGCACTTATATGTTCACTATGTAAAAAGTATGGTTTTAATATATTTATTTATTTATTTATACTCTGTAGCATATATATATATATATATATATATATATATATATATATATATATATATATATATATATATATAATTTATTATATTAAGTATAGATATATCACTTTAAGTGAATCCTAGCTATTTATAAGAAATAAATTACAGCCCTCGCGGGTAACTGACCCAATTATTTTTCATTTCAACGTTCTGAATGAGCAAATAGTACCTACTCTACGAGTTTATTAACAAATACGAATAATTTTAAAGAATTTATTAAATGAACAAACACAACAAGCTTTATTTTAAAGAAGAAAAAAAACAGGAAGTAACAGTTTTCAATTACATTTATATCGCAGTATTAGATGTTGCTTAAACAAAGAATTCATTCATTTTAAAATTTTAGTTTCTTCTGAATGTCCTGTTCATGTGAAATAGTGTTTCACATGTAATGTACACGTTAAGCAACACCTGTGAATAAAGTTAAGAAAGTAAAAGTTGCAGCCTATATACGTGCAACTGCTGGGAACAGGTCTCCTCTCATTTCTGAAAAGATTTTAGATAAAGATATATATTTAGATAAAGCGCTACCCCAATCCCTGTTGGTGGATGATCGTGATATTTGTTTTTTTTTCATTTATCAGGCATGTGTTCACACAATATTTTCTTCACCATAGAGCAAATGGTAAATCATCATGTTAAATTGCTACCTATGTATGTACATATATGCCATATAATATTGTGGAATAAACGGGTTGAGGTGTTCGATTTCCTGATGTAATAGTTAACGAAAGATGAACCAACGAACAAAAAGCTGATTTCAACTTTAAAATATAAATTTTTGGTCCGATCAACTCCGAAAAAGCTTGCAGTTAGTAGTATGCTTGTGTTTGGATTTATTTTATTAATTATGGGATCCCAAGCAGATAGTAACACCGCCACGCAAATCATCCTAGGTAATAATTAAAAATTAAATATTTTGTACAACCGACTTTAATATAAACTATTAAGAATAACTCAAAAACTATTGGTCAGACCTTGATCAAATTTATATGGCACCACATGAAAAGCAACAACTTTCGATTAAAAAAAGAATTATCGAAATCAGTTCACCCAGAAAAAAGTAATGAGGTAACACACATAAAAAATACATACATTCGAATTGAGTACCTCCTCTTTTTTTTAAGTCGGTAGAAAATTAATGTCCTTTTGCGAGGGTTTGTGTTCTTTTAAATCTGAGACAATGGTTGGAGCCATCCTGAATATATTGACATACTGAAGACTTCCCGGAGCGTCGGTATTTCATTTCAGCTATGTGTTCGTTTACGCGAGTTTTATGAAACTTTTTATTTGTCCTATGTATGAGAGACCACATTAACCAGCAAGCAGAATCATTATAACAAATCTGTTTTTGTGTAATCGGCTTGTGCTTGGTTGATTTGCATTCAGATTTGGTGTATAAAATATGAACGTCAATATTCACAAATATAATACTAACGAATTTTACCCGCCTCTACCAGTTTTGTGTACAGATAATATTAATAATTTTTCATTAGTTTTATTAAAATAATAAACACTATAGTTTAATTAAATCCTATTTCAACCTATTGCATTCGTTATTTCACTCAGCTTCACTCTCACATTACTGAAACATGACAGTAACGTGAATAATTAGTGATACGTCCATTAGCAGTTGTCATCCGCATGCAACGTGGAAATAAGTTTGATGTATTTTATAGTGTTTTTTTTAATAAAATAGGATGACAAACGAACACACAGTCCACCTGATGGTAAGTGGTTGCTGAGGCCCATATACATCTACATCTATCCTCGTTTGCGAATCAAAATGCAGATGCGTTGTCAGCCTTGAGGACTAAGATGGAATGCCTCTTTTACAGTAAAAAGGGTCTCCGGTTCTCTACACTCACCATACGAAACACAGCAGCATTAAGCTGCTATTTTACGCTGGTATTCTGTGAGAGCGTAGTTCCCCGGTCGAGCCGACCCATTCGTGCTACAACTATACTATAAATATAGTAATTGTCGTCATGAGTCAATGACTTTAAATCTGGCATGGATAGGTTGTGATGAGTGATGCCTCTGCTCGTACGTATGCGCGTATTAAACTTATCCCTCAGCCAAGGCCAGATTAACCTTAAGGGAAAGTAGGCTAATGCCTATGTTTATATATATTATAAACGTTGAAATGAAAATAATTGGGTCAGTTACCCATGAAGGCTGTAATTTATTTCTTATAAATAGCTAGGATTCACTAAAGTGATATATCTATACTTCGTATAAAGCGTATTAAAAAATATTATTATAATATATATATATATATATATATATATATATATATATATATATATATATATATATATATATATATGTATATATATAATAAAGCGGAAGAGTTTTTTTGTTTGTTTAAACGCGTTAATTTCTGGAACTACCAGTCGGATTTGAAAAATTATTTTTCTATATAATAGCCAAATTCATGAGGAATAGTTTAGGCTATCTAGCACTAGCCTATAACTCTCAGCTAGCCTTAAATATTGATTTTTATTAAGCAAGTCGTCAGAAAAGGCGCTCTCTAACTGTTTTATCCGCATGCGGTGGCGTAACGTTTAGTATTACATAAATACAATGTTCTACAAAAATATTGGTCTTTACTCCATCTAAAAATAGTCCGTGATACCATATGCCTATTTCTACATAAGCCACAATAAGGTATTTTGTGACAAAAATTATTGAAAATTAAAAAGTGGTTTATGAGCGTTATTTAGGCGTGGTATATTAATCCTTACGAAAGTTACTTCATAATGAAGACAATTTATGAAGATAAATTACTTTATGGCATGTTATTTGGACGCATAGTTTAAGAGATAATGAAAAATTTAAATAGTGAACACTGCTCGGATATAATCATAATACTTAATTATTTTATATTTGTTGGCTAGTATTAAGTAGGTTATTAAGAGAGTAGAAGGTACTAGTTGATTGTTTGTTTTTGTCCCATAATTTGAATTCTAAATTGTTTTTTTTTTGTCGCATAGGTCTTTTAAAATAAGATTAGGGTATATTTATGGTATGTAAATGGTATATATTCTTTTGTTTTTCCACTTCTACAATTAAAATTTCTTTTTTAATTGATTAATAATCGTTTTGTATTGTCTCATAGGTTTATAAAAATAAGTTTAGGATATATTTATGGTATGTACATGATATAGTTTCATTTTTTTTCCGCTGCTAATAATAGGTAATTATTTTGTTAAATTTGTAGTTATTTACGAAGTACGTGGGCAGGTGTACATTTAAAAATTCTTTTTTGTTTTCATTTGTCTATATAGGTTTATTTACATAGTTAGTGGCATAAAAAAAAAATTAAGTTTATGGTTGTTTTAATGGTTCGCTGTTAATAATTATTTTTAATAAATATTGTTGCATATAGCTACTTACCTATTAAAATTTATAAGTTCCAAATAATTGATTGTTTGGTTTTGTATATTTAGTTTGTTATATCAAGTTCTAGGGGAGGTATTTGCTTAGATTTTTTGTTTGATCCAAAATGCTCGAAGAAAGTCTCATCTTATTTCATTTCATTCAATGAGACGGAAGATGAGCGTATTAATAAGTTGGATAATCAACGTAACGTTTCCAGAGAAAATCGGCTTAGTGCTGAACGTTCTCAGCGTTTGATGGACCAAAATGAACGAACGGCGGCTAGCCGTGCTCAAAAATCAACCATTGAACGTTCTCAGCATTTATTGGACCACAATGCATGAACTGCTGCTAGCCATGCTCGACAATCAAGTATTGAACGTTCTCAACGTCTGATTGAGCAGAATGCACGAATTGCTGCTAGCAGTGCAAAAGAATTAAGCGCTGAACGTTCTCAGCGTTTGATGGACCAGAATGCACGAACTGCTGCTAGCCGTGTCCGAGAATTAACCACTGAACGTTTTCAGCGTTTGATTGACCAAAATGCACGAACTTCAGCAAACCATGCTCGACAGTCGAGCTCTGAACGTTTATGCCGTTTAACTGCACAAAGAGAGACAACAGATATCAACAGAGCACGTAGGCAAACCAACCTACTAAATTCAGCCTTTGCATATGAGTGTAACGTAGATTATTCTGAACAACTAAAATGAATAATATGTACAACAATTGCAAAGCACAAAGATGGGAAACTGAAGCGCCAGGTTTATGCTGCACCAATGGTAAAGTGAATATCCCTAAAATTCCGGAACCCACACCAGTTCTGAAAGATTTATTATTAGGTACACATCCAGGCTCAAAATATTTTTGAGTCATACAAGACACTACAACACTCTATTTCAAATGACGTCATTCGGTGCAAACGAAATTAGTGAGGGGAATTTTATGCCTACCTTCAAAATACATGGTCAGGTTTACAGCTTGATAGGTAATTTTCTACCTGCTCAAGGTACGCAGCCTCAATTTTTGCAAATATATTTTGTTTCCCAAGCTGATCAGTTATCTTTGCGCACAAATATAAATCCCAATGTCTGAACTGATCTCATTGGTCCTTTGCAAAAACAAAACTTCATGATTATAATAGGTACATTCAAAGTTTCAAATATAATCTAGAAAACAGGTAATTAATACGATTTGTAACTAATTATCGACGCTGATCTAAAACCTCCCAACGCTATTGATACTGTCATGGATCAAAAAGACGCGGTAGATTACCCTCAAGAATTTTTAAATTCTTTGAATCCTTGTGGGCTGCCCCCATATTCATTGAACTTAAAAAGTGGCACTCTCATTATTTTATTACGAATCCTGCGGCCATCAAGAGTATGTAACGGAACTAGGCTTTAATTTAAATTTCTTAGAAATAATATCATAGTTGCTATAGTTTTCAATGGGCCAGCAGTTGGGCAAACGGTACTAATAACTTGAATTCCTATGATACCTACAGATTTACCATTTACTTTTAAAAGAATACAATTTCTCAAAAAAAGTGTCGTTTGCAGTCACCATAAATAAAGCACAGGGACGGAATTTCAAGCACGTGGGAATAGATTTAAGTGAATGCTGTTTCCCATGGGCAGTTATATGTTGGCTTATCTAGAATAGGATGCGGTGAAAACCAATATATTTTGATACTAAATGAAAAGGTTACTAAAAATATTGACTATAATGAAGTACTATGAATCAATTAATCAATCAGTAATTCCTTAAATAATACGCACGTGAAAGCGCAGGGCACAGCTATTTTAATAAGAAAATGGATACAAAGGAGTCAGTCGTTTTGGGCCCACTAGAAATTTTAACGACCTTAATGGTATTACATACAAAAAAAGTTACCAATTTATTATAATAAATGGCCTATACATTTTATGAATATCTAAACGGAATCAAGAAATCTAAAAAAAAATGAGTGGTTTTGATATTCCGTGTTCTGTTAATGTAACGTGGAAAAATGTGTAATGAATCATTTTGCAGTTTCTATTAAAAGAAAATGTATTTTTACCAAGATAACTTATTATATACATATTATATTTGTACTTATTTGTATATTATATATTTATTACTAAAAGGGATACCACTGTGATTTTTATCATATTTCTAAAAGTGTTAGCTTATATCATATAACTTGGTTCAAAGACACCGTGGAACGAAACGCTATTTTGTCATTGACTTCCGTGCTGGGTAAAACCGACGGCCATATTATCATAACATAAGCATCATATCTATGTCTGTGCCGGCGGCCGGTATTTTTACGGTACTGACATTCGTCAGGCTGCTGTTTTGTACTTACTACTTATCTGGAAGATCAGCATACACTGAAAACAATTAAATAATATTTGTGATTTCAACGCACTGTGCGAAGACAATAACTAGCCGAGACAGGAGCAGATGTGCGCCAACTTTATATTTGTGGATTTCTCAAGAGGTGAGTATCTTATCTTATGGAATGCGAAGAATTCAACTGTACAAAACCTACAATTGATTTAAAGTTTCAAACTTTTATGTGAAATATATCTTATTTTGTCACTCAGTTCTAGTCCAAAATATTATACTACGGAAACGAAAACTACTAAGTTTCGTTTATAATGTATTACATTTTATTTTATTTTTACTGAATATTGAGATATGGTACGATTTTTAGAAATAAAATAAACGACCCACACCCACAGACACTTAACGATCTATACATGTTTTAGTACTTAATTATTTTAAGTTTGTAAAAATACTAATAAATATCCTTCATATTACTAACAAATTAATATGTCAATGTCTAATCAATGCAACAAGTGTTGGATTATATTATACAGTTAGCCAAATATTCCACATTATGTATTTAATTCGCCAATGACATTCGAAAATGAAAACTGACGAGTTTAATTAAAGTATATGTGAGTGTATAACACAAGTTTACTTTTGCTCCTAGAATTTTGGAAAATCTATAATTTATGTTGAATTACCTCAAACATATGACAAACACAATTCTTATTAGTATGTTAAAAGTGTCAAAGTATTGAAGTGTTATGTTATTGGTAAAATCTAATTTAATTAATAGAGAAAATAAAATCACACAAAATATACACAAATCTATGTTAAAAGTGTCTGTCACAGTAACTATATCCACAACCGTTACATCCTATCAAAAGCCCATTGCTGAACATAGACCTTCCTCAGATTTCCTCAAAGGAGGATACTTGCATAGTTGCCATGCTTAGTAGACGAGTCGGCAACCACAGTTTTTTATTGGTAGTTGTTAATAGGAAGACGCTGCTTAAATTCAGAAGGAATGTACACATTCCTTCTGAATTTAATATTTATAGATATAGATAACATAAAAATAAATGGATGTTATTAGGAATACATATTAGTGTTAATATTTAATTAAATACATCTACTATTTATGTTTATTATATTTAAACTCCATCAGGAAGCAAGAATTTTGTTTACATTATTTTTATGTTATTTTGTTGATTGTAGGTAATGTACATTCTTTCTGAATTTGATATTTCTTTACTTCTTTATTTTTATTTGCATTCCCAATTTTTTCAGTTATATCTACTTGATGCAGTTTGTTGTAACTGCCTAAGAATATTGCAAGAAAGTATTGAAACTGCTCATTCCATTAGAAGATTTGTATTCTATGTAATAATATAATATAATAGTTTTGCCACAGTTACTACGCTTGTGGCAACCAAAGCTTTTTGTGGTATTCTATAGGGAGATGTTGCTGCTCATCTCCTGGTATCTTTATTTTACTCTGTTACGACTTTTACGACACCATACGGGACGAAACGCGATGGCAGTTGACGGAAGGGCTATACAATATTTTACATTATATATTTAATTTAGGGAAGACCTATGTTCAGCAGCGAATTGTTGTAATGATGACGAATAATAATCAATAAAACTTGTAATTATTGTTGCTTACTTGACCTGTTTCTACTATGTGCCTTATTATAAATAAAGCGCCTAATTTATAAATAAACGCCGAGCAAGTTGAATAGATGCTCTGGTACCTTTTCGTATCTCTTTCAATTGACAATTTCCTTTTTTTTTTTATAGAATAAGTGTGACAAACGAGCGCACGGTCCACCTGATGGTAAGTAGATGCTGTGGCTCATAGACATCTATATTTATCCTCGTTTAAGAATCAAAATGCAGATGCATTGTCACCCCTGAGGACTAAGATGGAGTGCTTCGTTTCCAGTAAAAAAGGACTCCGGTTCTCTACACTCACCATACGAAACACAGGAGCATTAAGCTACTATTTTACGCTGGTAGCGTTTTCCGTGAGAGCGTGTTCTACCCCGGTCGAGCCGTATCCGCACACAACTAGTTTAAAACTTCTTCATCATTACAGCCTATAGCCTCCCCAAGGAATTATACAAAGCACGGTCCTGAGCCACCTGCATCCATAGACTTTTGAATATCTTACCAGGTCGTCACTAACCAACTAGAGGGTAGCCGTCCCACACTGAGCTTACCGGTACGAGACTGCTACTCGAATTTTACATTTAGCTTTATTTGCAGTTGGATGTAAACATGCTAATCAATGAACACATATTAAAAGAATGTCCTGGCACTGCACCTCGCGGCCTGTGATACTTATAATAGACTGCTTTAAGAATATGATGATTTTACAATAATAAACCATAAAAATGCAGTGACAATACAGTGTTTCTTTTATCCTAACACAAATAGTTCAAAACACCTTACATGCTATTTATTTTCGTGGTTAATATCGTAAAATCGGATATGTTACTATCCAGTCATTTTGGTTTTAATGGTGCTTGGAATGTAAACATGTTATTCAATCAATACAAATTAATAACAATGTCCTGACACTGCACCTGGTGGCATGTGTCACTTTTAATACTGCTTTAAGGATGTGATGATTTTACAATAACAAATACAGTGACAATACAGGTTTTTTATCCTTACACGACCAGTTCAAAACATCTTACGTGCTATTTATTTTCTCAATCACTGTAGAGGTAAAACTCGCTAAACACCCTTAATAGTTCACTGTTGGACGCACACATGCACCTAAAAGCGTGTTACTGGTTGCAAATGATATTATATAAATAAGTACATGTGTGCTTGTTTCAATATTCATTAACTTTTTCAGGTGGGTTGCTTAGAATAAATGTGTATGTCTTGTAGGCTGAAATCTTGCAGAGCTGCTCGTAAGCAGAGACAAAAAGTATATGGATATTGAAGACAACAGTCTTATATCACATAAAATATCCTTATGATTCCTAACAATTTCATAAATGGACATGTTATTATCAAGTTATTTTGAAAAATCTTTTGGAATGATAATGACTGACAATAATAAATACAATTAAATTATACATGTGTTTTGTAATCCTTACACAACTAGTTTAAAACATCTCACTTCATATTTATCAACATAAATAAACATGATATTACCTAGTCATTTTGGCTTTAATGGTGTTTGGGGTATAATAACTAATCAGTTAATATATTTTAAAGCAAAGTTTACACACTGCACCTTTACTAACCAACAAAGATATATCAAAATAAAGTCTTAACACCGCGCCTGTCTGTCTGTTCCACTATTAATAGACTACTTTTGAAATGATTAAAGTAATAAATACAGTGGTATTTTACTCTTTCTTACTATATAGCATGTAAAGGTAATATTATAAATGAACATATTATCTTTTATTCATTTTGGCTTTAATCATATTTATTTAATTACTGTAACGGTGTTTGTGATGTATATTCACTAATCAATCAATACATGTAAAAAATAGCCTCCACACCATGTTTCTTGGTCAGTGTACTATTTTTTGCCGGAACTACTAAAAGGATTTTCCATCATTCTAAAGTACCTATAAATGTTAAATGTACCTGCAACTTTGTTTTATACTATTAATTATTTAGCTGTCCTATTCTATTCTATATACACTATTCTAACTCACAATACTAATAGAAACAACTTTTAGTTTAGGCTCAGAAGGGCTAGAACCCAGAGCCGTAAAGCCAGATAAAAAAAATAGCGTTTAGTTTCTTTTTAGGTTATTGTGATATTCATATTTTAATTTCTCTGAATTCCTTTAGATGCGATAAAACTAATATTAATTTTGCAATCTATAGATTATAAGGAATAAATCGACATACATTTCATTAAGTATCCTAAAATTTGTAGTGGGCCTATTCTCCATACAAAAGAAATTGTCTCCTTTGTCAGAATGATGGTCTATCCATCACTAGATTGTTTAGTTTAATTTCCGGTTTTTCGGATCGTTTGCCACTGAAGTCTCTAGAAATATACGTATTAAAAAAATTACATATATTCTAAAAACTATCATGTAAATTTCTGTCGCCAAGTCGTCTAAAATAATAGTAGTTGTGCAAAAAGCTTAACTCCGCGGTCACTCGCAAGCCATGTGTTCTAATAAATTGTAATTTGTTCCTAGAAACTAGAAACTAGCAAATTACAGTTGTAACGGGTACTGCAATCAACTCCTGTCACGTTAAAACAAAAACGTCATGGAATTTAACAATAGTAATACTTCGTTTTTTAATTCCAATAAATAAATTGACAATCACGTTATTGTAAAATAAAACACTGATTGTACCACGTGAATACGGTCGTACGTAGCGAGCTAAATACCTATTGGTACTTTTAAATAAAACCAACAGATATCTTGATTAGGTGTATATATTACTTTCTTCCAATATCGTTCACTTTTTATAAAGCACCTAAGAGACCTTATGCAATTAATAAGCACCGAACCATATCGCGTGGTAATTCTACTACTAGCGACATCTATTGTTCACAAATAAAATTAAAACACTTTATATTGATCTGTTTACATAAGAATCGTGAACATTCCGCCCACCAAGGACATTATCAAAGATATGTCCTTCAATTTTAAAGTAAAGTAACAAGGACAAAAAAAAACCATATAACTAGTATTATTCTAAATACACAAAGATCAGGCGAAATGAGAAATATAATCTTCTTAATGTGACCACTGAGTGATATTATCGGGGCCGGGATGTTTTTGTAATATTCGACCTAGCAACCAGTGAGCAGGAGGTAAATCATCTTCCTTTATTAAGACGACATCCCCGATTTGGGGCTCAGGATGCTGCAAAGTCCATTTATGACGGTGTAAATAAGATGTAAGATATTCCTGGGACCACCTACGCCAAAAATGCTGCAACATTCTTTGTACTAAATGCCACCTATTCAAGGGACTAATGTTTACATTTTCATAGTTGGCATCAGGCACACCTACTAATGGTTCCCCGACTAAAAAATGACCAGGAGTCAAAGGGACCGGATCTCCTGGATCACCAGTATTTACAACCGTTAAAGGCCCAGAATTTAGGCATGCCTCTACCTGATTAAGGAGGTCGGTCATTTCCTCGAATGTGAGGTTGAATTTCCTACAATTCTCTTTAAATGATGTTTTGTAGATCGCACCCCTGCCTCCCATAATTCACCAAAATTGGGAGCATGGGGTGGAATAAAATGCCATTCTGTACCAGATACTTCTAGATTTTAGCTACTGTTTCCTGTGTGTCACGTAATTTTTAGCTCTTTAGCTGCACCAATAAATGTCGAACCGTTATCACTCCACAATGCCGCGGAGTGACCACGTCTAGACACGAACCGTCTAAAAGCAGCAATAAATGCTTGGGCAGTCATGTCGCTGACCACCTCTTAATGTATGGCTTTAGTTGCCATGCACACAAAAGACAAATATAACCCTTATATGCACGGTGTCCACGCCCTTTCGAAACTCTTAGATTTATTGGACCAGCGTAATCTACCCCACTATAGAAATGCTCTAGATGGAGTAGCACGCACTGGCGGTAATTGACCCATCAGTTGAGTTTTCGTAATGGCCCTTTGTCTTATACATGTCACACATCTGCGAACCTGTTGCTTCACTAGGCTCTTTAGACTCACTATCCAATAAGCGGATGGAAAATAATTTATCATTAATTGAGGACCACGTGTAAAGTCTTATGGTGTGCATCAGAAATAATTTATCTGGTTAAATTAGAATTATGTGGCAGTACTATAGGATGTTTGGCATCTTCATCCATAGATGATGCTTGAAGACGACCACCAACTCTTAAAATTTTATTTTTATCTAAGTAAGGCGACAAAGATTTTATTTTACTACCCTTTGCCTGCATATTAGCCTTTTCTCAATCTCTGTATATTCTTCAGCAAATTCTTGTTTTCACTGTCTTATACAATACATTAATGTTTTATCCAATTCCTTCTTCCTTAAATATTTTGTGTGTTCTTCGGTATTCTTATATCTTTTAAAACCTTTTAAACGCCTACAATACGCTACAACTCTAAGTAGCTTACTGAGACTAGAATATCGGTCTAATATGGAAACATCAATTAGTTACATGATGTTATGGCTTCTTCTAAATGAACATCTGATTCCAATGGTTTCTCATAGACTACCGTCTTATTTGTGAGAAATTTTGGACCAGACGTCCATGTTTTACAATTGATTAGCTCTGATGGTAAAAGGTCTCGTGATGCATAATCCGCCGGATTGTCCCTCGACTTTATGTGAGTCCAATGACTTGAATCTAGTGATGTTAGGATCTCCGAAACGCGATTCGCAACGAAAGTTTTCCAACGACTAGGATGACCCTTTAACCACGCCAACACAACAGTTGAATCTGTCCATGCTCGTACATTATATAGAGGAATTTTTAAAACTTCTGCGACTTCTAAAAGCAAGCGCGTCAGCAGCACAGCACCACATAACTCTAAACGAGGAATACTAATTCTTTTTATGGGAGTGACTCTCGTTTTAGCAGATAAGAGTGACACGTAAACGTTGCCTTTACTGTCCATTATGCGAATGTATACGACTGCTGCATATGCTATATTAGAAGCGTCCGAAAACCCGTGCAATTCGACACTTGAATCAGTTGTCTTTGTTCCGAACCATCGAGGAATATGGATTTTGGTGAGTAGTGGTAACTCTTCACGGTAAGTCAGCCATTCCTTTAATAATTTCATTGGAACCTCTGCATCCCATTCTATACCAGTTAGCCATAGCTTTTGTATAAATGATTTCGCTACTACAATACAAGGTGCTATCCAGCCCAATGGGTCGAATAGCCGTGCTATGTCTGAAATAATACGTCTTTTTGTTGCAGGTTTGACCAGAACCGGAAGCTGCACCGAGAAATGGAACTCGTCATTACTGCGACTCCAGGTAAGTCCCAATATTTTTATTGTAGAATCTAACTTTATTTCTAGATCTTCCCTTCCTTTATTTTCATTTGTCATACTCCAATTAATGCATTCTTTATCCTGATCCTTCCTTATCTCTTTAAGTAGTTCCTTTTTATTGCTATTCCACTTTTGTAATTCAAAACCTCCTCCCTTTAATAATTTCTTCATTTCCTTATATATTTCAATTCCTTCTTTTACAGTTTCACAGCCAGTCATAAGATCATCCATATAGAAATCTCTTAATATTATATTCCTTGCATGAACATACTTCTCTCCATCATCAATAGCTAACTGTTGCAGAACCTTAACGGCTAAATATGGAGCAGACGCCGTACCAAAAGTTACCGTTACCAGCTCGAAATCCTGGATTTTACTTTCTTGGTTATCTCTCCAGACTATTCGCTGATATGCTGCATCTTCATCAGTAACACGGACTTGTCGGTATATTTTTATAATATCAGCTACCATTGCTATTGGGTGACATCTCCAGTGTAAGACGCAAGTCGGATTGTAAAAGTAGGGCCGACCATTAAAACATCATTTAGTGAAACTCCATTTTGTTTTAGTAGATGCATCAAAGACTACCCTAAGTTTAGTGGTGGCCTTGTCCTCTCTTACAACTGCGTGATGTGGTAAGTACACTCCTTCTTCTTTACTATCCACTGGCCTCATATGATTCAAATTCAAGTATTCATTAATTACCTTTGTATATCTGTTTTTAAATTCTTCATCCTTCATTTTCCTCTCTAAGGCTAACAATCTTTTCACAGCTATCTCTCGTGAACCACCTTTTTTACAGGATGGACCTTCGTCACGAAACGGTAACTTCACCACATATCGACCTTCTGCTGTTCTTGTCGTCGTCGCTGCGAAAATCTCCTCACATTTCAGCTCTTCCTCGGTAAGTATCCTTCTAGATAAACCTGATTGATCTGATTCTATTTCCCAGAATTTTTTAAGAATTTCATCTTCTTTGATCTGAGAGTGCAGTACTGCAACTGCTGGTGAGTTGTTGCAATCTTCAGACATTACAAGACCAGAAATGATCCACCCTAAGGTAGTGCATTGTGCAATAGGAGTTCCAGTAGGACTTCTCATTACTCTTTCCTTCAAAATCTGGCAGTAAATGTCTGCACCAAGCAGAATGTCAATTTTATTCGGTAAATAATATTCTGGGTCTGCCAACTGAACATTTTGTATTTCAGCCCAAGGTAAACAGGCAACCTTTTTACCAGGTAGGTAAGTAGTAATATTATTTAAAACATAAGCTTTCACTTCAAGGTGAAAACTGGGATCAGACAGTGATTGAATTTTAATGGAAACCATGTACTTCGACACCACCGAAGACTGATTACCGCCTAGTCCTGTAATAACTCCCTTCACCGGTATCTTTTTCAACTTTAATAATTGAACTGTGTTTTCAGTAACGAATGATGCCAGAGCCCTGATCGAGTAAGGCTCTAATAATTTTGAAATCGCCAAATTTAGACTTAGCTTTCACTAGAGCTGTTGCTAGCAAAACCTGTCTAATGATCTTTCCTGTCGAAAGGCAGGATACGATTGGCGTTGTTTCAGTTGAACTACTAGCCGTTATACCTTTTCATTTTAGTAACGGCCTTGTCTGTTTGCCCACTGTGTACGACTGGTGTAAATTTAGGAGAAGAAGTGAGTGATGCCGCTTTTACAAATACGACAAGAAACCTCTGTCCTACAATATTTTGCAGAGTGATTGTCCCTAAACAATTAAGACATAAATTATTATTTAAAACAAATTCATGTCTTTTATTATATTCCTCCTTTGCGAACTTCTTGCAAAACATAGTTTATGGTTTTCTGTACAATATTCACATTGAATATTTTTGATGACAGAACGTTTGCATGATGAGTGGTGAGTGTGAATGTTGAACGTGACGTGCGATTGAGTTGAAAGGTAGGTTTTATTGTCTAAGCATTCCAAAGCCCTAAATCGACCTTCCATAAAATTCGAAAATTGTTCATAGGTAGGTAATTCTACCGGCCCGTGGTGCTGCTCGACGAGGTGGGCAAGCTCTTTGAAAGAGTATTGCAAACCGCCTCGCCGAGCACCTTGCGGGACAGGGCGGATCTTGCGGAACACCAGTTTGGTTTCCGCAAGAGGCCTCATGTGACGCCATCATGCGCGTGAGAGCCCTCACGACGGGGATGCAGTGGCCAGGGGTTGTATTGGCGGTGTCTCGACATCGCCAACGCCTTCAACTCCATGCCCTGAGCTGCATTAGAGGCACTCCGGTATCACCGGGTGCCGACCTATCTCCGTCGTGGTCGGGGACTATCTGACGGACAGGGCCGTCATCTACCCCGGTCGAAACGGTGAGTGGAACCGGCGAGAGATGTCGTGCGGTGTCCCACAGGGTTCGGTTCTGGGGCCGCCCCTGTGGAACATCGGTTACGACTGGCTGCGCGCCGACCTCCTACCGGCGTCAACGTAGTTTGCTACGCTGACGACACGCTGGTACTGGCACAGGGGTCGTACGAGGCGGCGGCGGAAACTATGACACGCGGGGCTGCGATAGTCGTTGAGAGGATCCGGCAACTGGGTCTCGAGGTGGCTCTGCAGGCCAAGCCTGAGCTGCGCTACATGGTCCTCGGAACAGGCCACCTGGGATCCTCAGTGATGGGAGGAGGTATCCATCGGCGTCGAGTCGACGCTGAAGCACCTAGGACTCGTCCTCGACGGCCGATGGAACTTCGTTGAGCACTTCCGACGTTTGGCTCCCAAACTGGAACGGACCGGGGCTGCCTTCAGGCGGCTCCTGCCGAACCTGGGGGGGCCAAACGCCTCCTGCCGGAGGCTCTACGCGGAGATCGTGAGGTCCATGGCCCTTTACGGGGCCCCGGTGCGCGCGTGGTTTGGCGCGGCTTGCCGTCCACCACCTAAACGCGCCCCAGGTGGTTGCCGTAAAGATGGTTCGCGGCTACCGCACGATCCTCGAGGCGGCGAGCCTCCTTGCTGGATTGCCGCCATGGGATCTGGGCGATAGTCCTCGCGCGCCTGCACGAATGGCGCGCGGAGGCACTATGCCGGGGAAACCCGCTGCCGCGGCAAGTTGTCGCGCAGCGGACAGACTTCCGGCATGATCTCATGGCGACATGGAGAGCGACTGTCGCAACCCTGTGCTGGGCACGCCACTATAGCGGCGATAAGACCCTCTTTGAGGAGTGGCTTGAGAGACGCCACGTGTCCTCACCTTCCGCCTGACGCAGGTCCTCACCGGACACGGTGTGTTCGGAGGTTCCTGCACCGAATCAGGCGGGAGGAAACGCCTGGGTGCCCCACTGCGAGGATCGACCGGAGGACACGGTGGAGCACACCGTGGAGGTGTGCCCTGCTTGGGCGGAGCACCGCCGTGTACTCGTAGCGGCGATAGGCGGCGGCGACTCGCGTCCGGCCCTGGTCGAAGCCATGGTCCGGAGCGAGACGGAATGGGATACCGTCACCACCTTCTGCGAAGCAGTGATGCTAGCGAAGAGGTGGCGGAGCGGGAGAAGGAAAGAGCAACAGCTTTCCTTCCCGGCCGCCGCGGAGACGCCCGGGCGTCGGGGCTACGTCGTGGCCCCTGACCACCGTAGGCGCGGACCTGTGGACGGCGAGCAAGTAGCTCGCCGTCCGTCCGTCAACGACGACAGGCCGTGTCGACGGCGCGTTTTGTTCCACGCGCGCCTCAAAGAGCTGTCAGCAGCGTGAAGGGGCCTGCAAGGGCTGACGCCGCTGGGGGCTGCGGGCTGTTCGAAAGATACCGCGGCTCCGGAACGTAAGGCACTGAAGGAACACGGATGGTTTTAGTCAGTAAAAGTCTGACACTCCTTCCGCTCCACCCACAGCGAAAGGCGTCATTAGATGATTTTCCATCCGCAAAAAAAAAAAAGGTAGGTAATTCTGTGAACTGTCACTCGATATATTTAACTCCCACTGCTTACGGGTTTCAAGATCTAATTTACCTGTAAGTATGTATATAATAATAATATCCCAGGTGGCCACATTAATGTTGAGATTTCTCAACGCATTTAAACAATCAGACGTTGTGTCCAATAGGTCCCTTAACCCATTGGCAGATTTTACATTCATACGCCTTTGGTTAAATAAACGTTTTAGTACAATTTGTTAGGTATTTTTGTTATCATACCTTTTTGTAATAATGCCCAACACTGACTGTAGTTTAATTCAGTAATAGGTATATGCCTGACTAATTGCCCGGCTTCATCTGTTAAAAAACCCTTTAAATACTTAAGTTTATGTACATCATCAAAGGATGTATTATTATGCACTAAGGATGTGAATAAATCCCTAAAGATGGGCCACTCAGTATACTTTCCCGAAAACGGGTAAATAGTAATTTTTGGTAACTTAACCAACGAGCCTTTTGACTCAGCTTCATTATTTTTAGAACTATTTTGATCATTTTTCTCAACTTTATATTTAGCTAAATCAGTTGTTAATTTACATTTATATTCTACATAACACTCTTCAACGTTATCATATAAATCATCATATTCAATATCCTTTAAATCATCCTTTTTTGTACCTTTTATTAAGCAATCATGAGTTGTTAAAAACTTCGACCATAATTCTTCTAATATTCCTAATCTAGTTTCAATATACTGTTGATTAATACGATCTTTAGGTGATTTACTATAATTCATTTTAGCATTTCTTATTCTAACTTCAACATCTTGTTGTACTTTAAATAAAGCCTGCATTTTCTTAAATTGCTATAAAGTTTTAAAATAAAATAAATATTTTAATGTTGAAAAACTATATGAAATCAAGTTATGTTTAAGGCAAAATAAACTCTTAAAAATTACAAGTCCATATAATAAACTTTGAAAAATTTACAAGTGTCGTATAAGATCACAAAAATTTTCTAAGTCCTATGAATAAATTTATAAAATTTTACAAGTGTTTTTGACTTGAAATGAAATCGGGCATGGATTCCCCGTATGAACCAAATTTCTTAAAATTACTCTAAGTCTAAAGTACTAACTAAATTTTACAAGTTATTCAAATTGCTGTCTACTATTTTTAATCTATTATTACTACTAAATGAACTGTTTTCAATTGCACATAAGGTTTAAATTACCGAAATTGTACTCACGATTGGTTGTCCCACTCACTCTTGCTTCCAAAGTAAACAACACTTAATAACTTCACTCACTGCAACTTCACCTTTCCGCCTCCCCGCGCACCTCTCCTGACGATTTCCACTGGAACACCGCCTGCCGTCTGTCAGTGAACAACTTCCGCCCACCGTGACGACTGCTTCGTACCGACTTCTATGAGCCAGAACCGCCACACCTTATAAGTAGCGATCCACTACTTCTGGGTGCGGGGTTGTGATTCCAATCCGGAATCACCGATTACAAAAATCTGTCCTTGACAGTTCCATCCGGCTCGAAGGACCATGATTACGATCGTACGTAGCGGGCTAAATACCTATTGGTACTTTTAAATAAAACCAACAGATATCTTGATTAGGTATATGTATTACTTTCTTCCAATATCGTTCACTTTTTATAAAGCACCTAAGAGACCTTATGCAATTAATAAGCACCGAACCATATCGCGTGGTAATTCTACTACTAGCGACATCTATTGTTCACAAATAAAATTAAAACACTTTATATTGATCTGTTTACATACGAATCGTGAACACCACGTCTATTCACAAGCCTTGCCTAACCATCTACACACTTGATATATCTCTCTTATAAGTAAATGCCACCTACCCTACATACTACACTGGGTGTTACAAAACTACCCATAAAGCCGAAAGGAGGTTAAATGGGACCTTATAACGAGTTCATTCACAATATTTAAGGACCGTAGTAACGCTGTATATCATTCCCCAAAAATAAAAAAAATATTGTTATTTTCATTTTATATATTATTTCAATTCGCTAAACTGCAACATGGTTTATACCGAATCTTGTTCCGGCTCGCCTTGTACTTGTGGTCGGCTCTTCTTAAAATGCTCTAACACTAATTCAGCCTATCTGGCGTCGACTGTGCTTGGACGTCCACTTCCAGTAGACAGATGAAAGAGCCAGTGGAATGTAGTCGTCTTGACATGTTTCGAAAACACTGGTACGAAGGCAGCCGTCGCTGTTCAGCGGGGTTTACCATCGATAAATCGTTGCCGATACAGTTCGCGAGCACGATTTAAATTGCTATCTTCATGGCCTACGCATAACATCATATCGATTATTCCGAGTTAGAAAGCAATGTTGGAAAAAAACTCGAAACAGTTGTAGGAAATTGATTAGAAGATTTGAAATTGACAACATATTTTTTCCAACTTGACATTTTTGTAACCAGTACTTGAGTATAATGACATCCTTGTATTGAGGTAGCAAACATTTATGAATGAAAAATAGAAAAACTATTAAAGTAGACAATTATTAGGTAAAATAGGTACGTAGGCCTTTTGTTAAATAATCTGTTGCTTGACATGACAGCTTACTAGGGTTTTGGATTACTCCTAATTTAGAGACGAGTATGACTAATTTAGAGATTAATTTAGAGACGAGTATGACAAGAAGGAGTGTCGTAATTTCCCAAACGCTGCCCAGCCGAGTTGAATCCGTCGATTGACCTCTCGGTCGAAGTTGGACTTACCTAGTCGGACTATTTGTCCCAGGTAAACATACTCATCAATAACTTCGAGCTTAGTGCTCCAACTGCTACCGACATAGGTTTGACATGGACGTTACACATCATATCTATCATCACACTATATCGTCGGCAAATCGAAGGTGATTGATGTACTTGCCATTGATGTTCATACCGTATCCTTTCCAGTCGCATAGCTTGAAAACGTCTTCCAATGCAGCGGTGAAGAGTTTAGGGGATATAACGTCACCCTGTCTTACACATCTCTTGCAGTTGGATAGGTTTCGTACTCTGGTTCCGTACTCGGATAGCCTTCGTAGAACTACTGTATAAAAACTTCAGCACTTCGATATACCGACAGTCAACTTGGCACCGCTAAAGGGACTGCAGCACCGCCCCAATTTCGACGGAATTAAAGGCTTCTTCATAGTCCATATAGGCAAGCATAGTCAATAGAGCGTTGTCGCCCGTTTTGAAGAACAAGACCGTCGCGCTTCTGCTCCACTCCTCCGTAGTAGTGCCACCATGGAGGATGGAATCAAAGAGCTTCTGAAGGACTTCAAGTACCAGTTTTCCACCCGCTTTCAGAACATATTCAATTTTTAAATTTTTCAAAATGTTGTATACAATTTATTCGGTTTTTGTGAAATTTCGGAATATCTATTCCTAATTCCGATAACAATTGTCTTCCCAGCAACACAGTTGTCCCTCTTTCTATTACATACAAATCATGTTTTTTACAAATGCCGTTATATTGTACCTTAACTTCTATGAACCCTGCCGGCTGGACTTTACTGCCGTCATAAAACGAGAGTGTTAATTTACATGGTAATAATGTCAAATGCTTAAAATTTTTCTTTATATAAATTATAATTAATACACATCTAACTATATATATAACTAATCAATAAATTTCTAATTCACATCTGTGTGGCTAATTTGTCTAGCCGCTTTTTTTTATAGAGGATACGTTAACAGTTCTACTACCATTAATTGACTGTTAACCCAAAGCCGAAATATTGTGTTCTCCAAATAAATAAAGAATTCTCCATACGATTGATTTTAAGTACTTTTCTTTTATGTTACAACCTCAATTGGAACTTCATCAGTATTGTGGAGTCTTTTCCAATTCGCATCTGCGTGGCTAATTTGTGTAACGGCCGCTTTTTATAGAGGATACTTTAAGAGTTCTATCATTAATTGACTCTTGACCCAAAGCCGATATATTGTGTTTTCGACAAGTTTGGGCTCCACGGACTTTCTTGTAAGAAAAGTGCTGGTAGGTTTTCACGGCACGGTTCTTTGAACGATGTCATCCGAAGGACTCTTGTCTCTATAAATGTTCCCTCGGTTTTAGAGCCTTGTGGAATATTTAGAGACGATGGCAGGAGACCCGACGGTATGACATTGGTCCTTGGGAGAGAGGTAAAGCCCTAGTGTGGGTGCTGCTTGCGTGAACACTTTGGCGGCCTCTCATCTCAGGGTACCTCGTTCAGAGCCGGAGCGGCATCAGAGGCAGCTGAACTGAGTAAGTGGCGCAAATATGAGTCTCTGAGAGATGACTACGTATTTGTGCCATTTGCTGTAGAGACTATCGGTCCGTGGGGTCCACGTGCGATGAAGTTCTAAAGGAACTCCATCCGCGGCTGGTTGTTGCTGCTGGTGATAAGAGGGCTGGCTCTTTCTCGCTCAAAGGCTAAAATATAGCCATTCAGCGGAAACGCAGCCAGCGTTCTTGGCATGATACCGCGTGGAGTAGGACTGTTTGATAATTAAATTACTAGTTTTAGTTTTTTTTAATTATAGTATTAAATTATATACCATAATATTATGTTTTCGTAAACAATGTATATTTATGTTAACTTTCTGATTACAAGTTACATAATTAAAAAATATTTAACTGGAGATATACAAAGTATTGTAGCGATTATCTCTAAATAAGATCATCGGTAGCAAATCACAATAGGCTTATAATTTATTCACAACACAACAAAACATAAACATAATAAATAAATTGCAAATTACATGGCGTTATTGCCTACGGCAGCGCGAATAACCGCCGAAGATAGAATCATATTTCATGTTCGATATTATCCTCATTAAAAAAAGTGTTCCGAACTCGTTTATGCTTGGTATAAATGATTGCATCGATTACTTAATTAAAACGTTAACTGGTCACGTATAACATACAATTTTAATAACATAAATGTAAAATTAACTATTGTTTATTATTCATAGTGTGAATATAACAAAGAGGATTTTTTTTCTAAACAAAAATAAGAATAAATTTGAAAACATTTTACCCTCTTAACAAGTCTCTAGACGCGCTACCTCCAGACAGTAGTCCAATGCGCATTCCTTTGTTTGCCATCATCCCTTTTACGGGTGTCAATTAACGGGAGATGCCTAGACCTGGCATCGTTTCATATGGTGCGGCCATAAGCAAAAATAGGACTTTGCACCCTTATTTTTGCCGAGGCATGGCTTTAACATCTCTCTCAGGTGCTTAATGAGTGCGCCGACGTAGCAATTTAAATAATTACAATTTATATTTTCTCCTAAAAGAATATTTATCGTAGTTTTATCGTTGCCTTTATGTTGACTGGCAGATAATGCTTTTAGCATTACATCTGCCTTTTGATCCTATTCTGTTGTAAGGTTCAATAAATTTTAAATAAACTTAAAATAAATATGTAATATGTTGAGAGTTCTTGAAACTTCAACTGTTAATATGCTTGTTGGCGGCTTTAATCTAAATTATCTTAATAATCTTTTAGATGGATCTAACCTTGCATTTGTAAAAATAAAACTCAAAAAATAAAGTTAACAAAAAATATTAACCGTAAAAATAGTTTCATCCAGACTCATTTGAAGGCATTATGTAAGAAACATTGATCGATTTACCAAAATTAAAACATATTTTTACCGTGATTGTTAAAATACTTGGCCTAAAAAAAATAACGACCTAAGCGGACTATAAAGTAAAATTACATGGTCATTATCCTGCATCAATAATAGTTTGGTGGGGGTGTCCTATGTGCATGTTTTTTTTTTTATAGAAGAGAGGGCAAACGAGCGTGCGGCTCACCTGATGATAAGTGTCGACCGGCGGCCATGAACAACTGCAACACCAGGGTAATCACAGGTGCGTTGCCGTCTTTAAAAAAAGAGTAGGCTCTTTTCTTGAAAGTCCCTAAATCATCTCGGTCCGGAAAAATCGCTGGTGGTAGTCGATTCCACAAGGAAGTTGTGCCAGGAAGAAAACTTCCTGTAAATCGCCAAATATGCAGATGTTATGGATGGTATTTTGAGTTTTGTCGCGATGTGTGATAGTGAAATTGAGCGGCTGGAATTAGTCCGAACAATTCCTCTGAGCCCTCCCCGTAGTAGATGCGATAGAATACGCAAAGAGATGCAACATCTTTTCGCAGCGCCAGTGAGTCAAGCCGATCAGAAAGAGCTCGGTTGCTGAGGATTCGAACTGCTCTGCGCTAGATGCTATCAAATGGAAGGAGCTGGCACTAGGGAGCTCCGGCTCAGAGATGGGAGCAGAGTTCCATGTGAGGCCAAACCTGCGCCTTGTAAGGTTGCAGGCGGTGTGCCGGCATGAAATACTGTCTCTGCTGAGCACGCCAAGCTTTTTAGCGTTCCGTACCCAAAGAGTAACCAACGGGACCCTACTACTAAGCCTTCGCTGTACGTCCGTCCGTCTGTCTGTCAGCGGGCTGTGTCTCATGATCCGTAATAGGTAGATAGATGAAATTTTCACAGAATGTGTATTTCTGTTGCCGCTATAACAACAAATAATAAAAATAAATTAAAAATTAAAGTTCCTTACCTTCGTAAAACACGTTTCTAGTAGGGGCTCTCCTACTGGAAACGTTTCTTACGATGGTACGGAATCCTTCATGCGCGAGTCCAACTCGCACTTGGCTGGCTTTTTGGAGGCTAATTTAGCCTTCTCTTTCATGTGAACACAAAACTGCACGGTATTAAATATGTCGATGCCGAGGATTCCGATACTGGTTGAGGCAACAAGGGGAGCTACCTGAAACTAAGGGGATACGACAAAGGGGTTATTTTTAGCGGTAAACGCGCAAACTTGTGTTCTGGGGATTAAACTGGACTAGATTTAGTTTCGTGTTTAGCATTGGATTTTAACGACCTGATAAAAAAGTAGATGACAAAAATCGGATATATAGAAAACAGTAGTAGCTTAAAAAAAAAGCGCTCGCAAAGCAAGTCGTTCTTGGCTGATATCAATGAAATTGATAAATGCAATTTTTAATGCGAATTTAGTAAGTGTCCGTGAAATATATCATCGTGAGCAAGTCTGCATGTCTGATAAATCAGAAAACATTTATACAACATGCGAAGTATGTCTACACAGCACTAACATCCATGAAAAAAAATGAAAAAAGACCTGTTCCCAACAATGTAATTTACTTTAAAGTACGTATTTATTATTATTATACGTGGTAGAGCCACACTGACGCAATATTATTGCTCCGGCACGAGTGAGTCGGCTCGACCGGAGAAGGACCACGTATTCTCTATACCCTTCAGACTGAAAGACAGCAGTGCAGGTACTGCTGCTTGGCTACAGAAGATAGTGGTGCCTACTCATATTCCATAACTCTAATGGAAGCGTTAGGAGTTTGACAATTCCAATAAGCGCAAGAGATGATAACGCACTCTATGTAACCTTCTTTGATTGAAGTTGGTTGCAGGTATGAACGGACTACAGTAGCCCCTTACTATCAGGTGAACTGTAAGTTCGTTTAACACTTCAGTTTTATAAAAGTTAAAAGTAAAGTAAAGTTACATCCTATATACGTCCACTGCTGCCCCAATGCGTGTTGGCGAACTTCACATGTCGTCGAAATATTTTTTTGATTTCTCAGACATGCAGGTTTCCTCACGATGTTTTCCTTCACCGCCGAGCACGTGGTAAATCAGAACTTAAAATTGCAATTAACAATTTCATTGGCGCCGGCGGGGATCGAACCCGGGTTGCTCGCGCACTGTGAAACTTACAGCGAGCGCTAACCATCTGAGCTACCACGGTTTTATAAACGATTTTATAAAAAAACACTATAAAGATAATTTCATAACGGTTATAAATGCAAGCACAAAAATGCACATTTATTGCGATGTTGTTTTCTATACGATTTTGACATTTTTCTACATTGTTCCTTTTACTACCTTACACACTTTAATACACACATGTTTTGGTCGAGAATTAGAATTATACGCTTTTCTCATAATAATATTCCGAATTGAATGAGCCATAGCTCATACTTTTAGGAAAATTGGAACGATTTTTCGCAGAAAACTCACTTCTCGACCAGACTAACAATCTTAATAGCAAACTTAAAATTTTAAGCCAAATTAAAAAAAAGCAGTCTTCAAATTTCATGTAAATTACGCGATAATATCGTCAATTGTGATCCAATTTTGATATTTTTATTTGTTTTAAATAGCTTGTTCTTTAAGGTTGGTCTTAAGAGTGGCAAAAAGGGGATGAAATTTTAATGTAACTCTTTGAACGACGTAAAGATTGTAATATTTTCAGTCTACTCCAAAATTTTTTTTATGAAAAGTAAAAGCCAATTTCTAATTCAAATAACTGAAATGAAAAAAAATATTTCACATTCTTAATTCAAAATGTTAAATTATTTTATTCCATTTAATTCCTTGAAGTTTTTTTTTACTTTTTATAAAACCGAATATATTTTCCAATATGTCATCCAATATACTCTCTTACGCCGCCACTACACAGCGACCATGATCCTGCAAAGCAATAAGCGTCGAGTATGTAAAAATAAGTAAATAAAACGCGATAAATTCCGAGAAAATTTGTTTCATTCAAAAAATTGCTTAATAATTTAACATTTTTTTAAATTATATACGAATCATGTCCAAAAAACGTTACTAGCACCAGTAAACAAACAGTTTCCTTATTAGACGAAACCGGATAACCACATAATTGCTTTAGTACGATTGTAACGATATAATTAAAAACATGAAAATTGTTGTTAAATAAAAAAGATCTTACAAACTAAGGTAAAGTCCATTTGTTCATTTATTACAGTCTATCAAAAGCTCCCTTCTAAAAATAGGCCCCGGTAGATTACCACCTCGTAGGGGGGATATTTTTTCATAGTTGCCACACTTTTCAGGCGTGTATTGTGATCGATAATTTCTAGTTTTTAGTTTTTTTCCCTAATGATCTTCATTGATGCCTAATACAAGTTCCTAAGTAACTTAAAAGTGGCCTAGGTTTTTGATAAGTGAGTCAATAAATGATAAAAATGGTCCCATTCAGACCTCAAGAACTCCAGAAATATAATAGTTTTATTCAATATGTAAAAATATCATTTATTAACATAACATCTAAATTTATACGCGGTGGAGCCATGTTTCAGCTATATGAGTATTATGGTTGCAGCACGAATGGGTCGGAATACCAGCGTTAAATAGCAGCTTAATGCTGTTGCATTTCGTATGGTGGGTGTAGAGAACTGGAGACCCTTTTTACCGGAAACGAGGAATTCCATCTTAGTCCGCAGGGGTGACTACGCATCTGCATTTTGATTCTTAATCGAAGATAAATGTATATGTCTATAGGCCACATCATTCAGTTACCATCAGATGGAATGTATGCTCGTTTGTCATATTTATGCCATAAAAAAATATACAACATTAAAAAACCATAATTATCATACAGTTCTACTTTCCCCGGTATAGTGCCAAGAACGCTAGCTGCGTTCCCTCGCTGCATGGCTATAACCATATACCTGCATATTTGAGTGAGAAAAATAACAAGCCCTCTTATCACCAGCAGCAACGACCAGCCGCGGATACAGTTCCTTTAGGACCGATACAACAGTAGTCTCTACAGCAAATGGCACACATAAGAAGTCATTTAGTAGTAATATAAATTGTGTAATATGTATAATGGAGCCTTATTGTCATTCATGCAAAATTATAAGTGTAAAGTTGCGTTGTATGAGCGGCGTAAGAGTATCCGCTACGACATATCATTCTGTGGTTGACATAAGAGTATACAGAGGAAAACTGAAGTAAAAGATGGACAGCAGTATCTACCTGACAACTACTCAATAATAAAAATATGAAATTGCCAACCCACCTTCTCCGCGGCCGTCTTATGAGGCAATCTGTGACGGAGGCAGATGTTCCGCAGTGAAGTTTTGATATGCTATTATGAATAAGTGAATGAAAATATTTTACGTCACTTTCAAAATTTATTCAAAAGTTTTCAACAATTTGTTTTATTACTTTCGTGTCTTTAAAAAGTTGTTACGTATAGTAACTTATCTGATATGTTCAGTATATTATATTAGTTACGATGTGTTTAAAATAAACTTTATTCCATGAAATGTGTTATGTTAGTTAATTGTATTGCAATGGTATAAAATTGTATAAAACGTCCGCTTTAATTACGTCGATTAAGATAAATTAACGAATTTACAAATACGATGTGGACACAAAAGCTCCCCAGGTGCACAGTATACAAATTTCAATTTACACGAACAATTTACCTTAATAATATTAATTTTATCTGTCTATGGAATTATACCAATTGTCCATGAGAAGCCATGTAAACAGTTACGAGGTAATAAAGAATATTACTATTTATAATATATTTTAGGATTGACTTTTTTTATAGTGTAAGGGTTACAAATGCGCACACAGTCCACCTAATCGTAAATAGATAACGTGGTCCATTGACTCGTACATACTCGTATATCGCCAGATTAAGAATCAAAAGATAGGTGAGTTAGTCAGGTAGACAGAGTTAGTTAGATAGGTAGTCCTCAGGGGTGACCCCTGAGGACTAAGACAGATTGCCACGTTACCAGTTAAAGAATATTCGGTTCTCTACACTTACTCTACGAAACACAACACTAAGCTGCTATTCTGTTAGAGCGTGGTCCTTCCTCGGTCGAGCCAACTTATTCATGCTGCAACCATAATATACCTGCAGCATGTCTCTACCACGTGTAAAACTTTTAAATCTTTGGATGTGAGTGAACTCCTTTTCGACCTAGAAGTCCATCTGAGGATTAACCATTCATCGTTACTACCATCTTTTGTTATTTTTTCATTGTTACCGCTGAAATTAAAGTCTAATTATTAATGATTTTTTATTATTGCTAGATGGTTGGTCTCCATATTTGCCTAAGAGCCCATCAGGGTAGCTACCAAACTCTTATCTATTTCTGCTGTCAAATGGCAGTTCTGGTACTGCTAGGTTCCGGCCTAAAGGGTAAAGAGAGCAAGTATAATTACAGGCTGTGAGGCATTCCATCTTAGTCGTCAGAGGTGACAACGCATTTGTAGCCTTCTTTGTTTGAAGTTGCCTGCAGGTGTCCATGGACTGAAGTAGCCAATTATCACCAAGCGGACTGTAAGTTCGTTTGAAACTTTTTTAATAAAAGAAATGGTAGATGCCGTGTGGTGGCAGCGTAAGATAACTCAGCAGTGCACGCACTGCTGCTTGGTAGCCGAAATAGGCCTACCCAAACGGACACCTAAGCAAAAAATTATGCCTAATACGTATGAGAAATATTTAATTTGACTTAAATTTCCATAGGTAACATTGCAACATTTTGTGAACATAATGGAAATAATAACAAGAGACGACGGTAACATTCAAAGGAAAAAGGTATTTATGAAAATAGAGACCGTATACATTTATGGCACTGCACTGCTATAATCCGACGTACATTCTTGCCTCCTTTTACGGAACATTCATGTCTTGATATATTCAATCTTTTTACCAAATTTCTTTCCACACATTTCGACTTCTTTTATGCCCTCATCTTATGTTACGACGAACACAAAGGGAATGAATGTAAGAATTTCGCACGTTACTTCGACTTTGAACTTCTAATAAATTATAGGTTCCTGAACTAGCGTGATATTCGTGACCTACAAATTGACTTGTGATTTTTTTTCTTATAGTATATACATATAATAGTAGTATAGTCACTAATACCTATTCACAGATATTATATGAAATCGAATATTTATACGAAATATTTTTTAATAAATTCTAAGGCAGTAGAAATCAATACTAAAACGTTTGAGGATTTTTGTCTGTTTGTGTACGTATGAAATGAAAGTGTCAGGACTGATTTAAATAAAGTTTACATTATTGTATTATTTATATATATCATATTAGGCACATTTATCATAGTATTTATTGTATCGTACATATCGCATGTAGGTATCATAATATTACAATATTGTATGGCTTATATGATATTAACATGATATAATTATCACTATCATACTGCTTATAAAAACGACGCCTGCAAAAGGTACCCAAGTGATGAGTATAATTTGTGATTTATATGAATAACACTTTGTAAGCAAATAAATTCTTGTCTAATTATATCAATTTCATTATTTATCAAATTAATCATATAATATTCAATATCATTCTTGTATAGCTTGTATAAATAATATCAGCAATACATTAAAGAAAACATAAAATATATGCTTATAAACATGACCCATAATAGATTAAATAAAACTATTTATTTTGGACAACAGGGATCCTTATACATGTTAGTAATTAATCCAACATTATGCTTGTGGTAATAGATACGTTTCAATCAGTTAAATAAATCATTTAATTTAGTTTGAACACTTCATATAAATGGAGATTCATGATTGTTTCGTTATAACAGTTTGCAATTCTATGATTTCAAATTTAAATTTCACGCGAGGGAAGTCACGAGCATCAACTAATTTACATATAATTTTACAATTCGTGCGGATGAATTGATTGATTCTACATTTGAAATTATCATTTTAAAATATGGAAAATTTTAAATGTATGTTTAATCGTAAGTTGTGAGAGGTTGGTTGTTTTTCAAGTAAGTTTGTTCATTTAAAATATATGGCGCTCATCATACACATCTCGCTTCACATAAGATAGATGTACGTATATAAATATTTTTATATATGCACGTTATTTTTAGTAGTAGTTTACAAAATTACATTATTTCAAGGCACATGTAAACCGATTTATAGGATAAAAAATGATTATAATTTCAATGATTATTTAAATAAATGTTTTTTTTTAAATATTAAATTATAATTTAATATTTTAAAAACCAGCCCATTTCCATTATCTGTCGTTTTTCCTGGAATTAATCGAGTCGAATGCAGAATCATAGCAAATACAAGTAAATAATAAATAAAAGAGATTTTACAATATTTTTTATTCCTATCATTTTCTTTTTATCCAGCCCGTAACAGTCCATTGCTGGGCATGACCCTCTCCCATGTTTTATAAATAAGGGTGACAAACGACCACACAGTTCACCTGATGGCCATTGTAATCCTACATCTATCATCATCATCACCGTCTACATTTCCATCTACCCTCTATTAAAAATTAAAATGCAGTTGCGTTATCATCCTTCAGGACTGAGATGAAGTGCCTCATTGCACGCTGGTATTCTGGTGAGAGCAAGGTCCTTTCGCGGTCAAGCCGACTTATTCATACTACAGCTATAAAATACATACATACAGCGTGGCATTTCATTTTTTCGATTTGTGGCATTTGTTGGGAGACCTATGTTCAGCAGTGGTATTGTAAAGGACTGTAATGATGTTGATAATGCTAATGACTGAACATAAAGGGGCGAAAACCGCAGCATAGAAAAAAAATATATCAGAAACACTTTTAATAAACCGAAACGTATTTTTTTTAAATAATTTATTAGGTTAATAAACACGTAAGTGCATGATTTTGAAAAATCTTTTAAGAAAAAAGGATTTTTGTGAAAAATTATGTCTTACTCTCAACAAGTTTGACGAAAACATTTTAGTGGACAAGTAATTTATAAACTATATGAACATAGTTATGCTATTGGCGAGCTACATTGTTCAAGTTGTAGCGACTGCATCTTATAAAGTGCGAGCGCTGCACTGCATTATTCATTTCACTCTGTGTAACTCCGAGGACATAATTATCACAAACTCAATTATGTAGTGCTGGACTGTGTGAATTAAATTCTAAGTGAAATGCATTTATGATACTTACAACTTCTTGTTTACCGTAAGAGAATTCTCCACCATTTCGTCCCATGGGGGTCGTAAGCGGTGATTATGGGGGGTACATGCCAGAAGGATATTGTGGCTTCCGATAGATGGCGGTATAATTACCTCGTCAACGTCAGATGTAAAATACCCAGACTGGTGACGGGCAGCAGTGTCAAAGGTGCGAGAAGCCTGGTACTGCAATCGTCAATCCGTTCGCCAAGCAAAACGGTTATAGCAAATCCTCCCAAGAGCCAATAAAGTTTATTCTTGCATTTCTGTCATAAACTTTGTTTAATTACAATGAACTAATCTTAAGAGATAAGACATAGAACATCCATACTAATAGTATAAATGCGAAAGTGTGTTTGTTTATTTGTTTGTCCTTCTTTCACGTCGCAACAGAGCGTCGGCATGGCATGATTATTTGTAAGGGGATAGTTCGGTGGCTATAGAGTGACATAGGCCACTTTTTCAGCGGAAAAACATATCATTCCCGTGGGAAAATCGAATATGTTGCAAAATTAAATTCAGCTAGGTGGCGCCACCGTGATTCTACAAGACGGACGACGGTACGATGGACGAACACAGAAGGTCAGAATATCTGGATTATTATGTCTTTTTACCAAAATTAAGATAAAAATGTATGGATCTGTATATTTCACGCAGGACCGGGAAGAGAGCGATAAAAAACATAAAATTCACCAGCTGATTTTCTTCAAACGTTTTGGTGCATCGTAATTCACAGAATAGGCGATAACCTCGCAGACGATATTAAGTAATCCGTTGATGCTCTGCCTACCCCGCAAGGGTTACAGGCGTGATTATAAGTATGGATCAGAAATACTATCACCACCTGTCACGCTTTCACCCTTAACTATTACTTAACAATGGTAGAAACAGTTCTTAGTAAGCCTTATTAATAAGCCTTAGTAATATTTATTGAACGGAAATGAATACAGTTCTTATATTTGGTTGGTTCTTATATGTGGTTATGAATGAATCGGTATTACAATAAGAAAAATTGTGCAAAATTATAAGAAAAATATTTTTTGAGAGTTCTTATTAACTAACGTATACATAGTTTAAATTGATTCCGCTAGATGTCGTTACTAGGTTTTTAAAACGCGGTAACGAAATGTTTCTGACATGTCATAACTCCGCCGTTGAGCCGCGCGTCAACTGATAGTGCATACGGTACCTATACGCTTAAATTTTTCTATTTCATAGCTTATTCAACTACCTGCTTTCGATTTCAGTTGTTTGTTATTTGCTTTGTGATTTGGTTAAGGTTGAATGGATTTATATTGGCTTTCATTTTCGGATTTGTGTATTTTCTTGGATCGGTTTTGTTGATTTTGTTGGTATTCCTTTATACATATTTAGACTCTGGCTTTGATTTTGGATTTTGTTTATTTAGAATCGTGAATTGGTTTCGTTGTTTTAGGTTGTTTAACAATATTTCAAAGGAATATTAATAGTACAGATAGTGTATACGGTACCTATACACTTACTTATTTTTCGTTGGTTATATTTATATTGACTACTGCTTTCGATTTCGGTTTTTTCGATTTGTTTTGTGATTTGGTTTAAGTTGATTCGATTTTTTTTTGCTATCGTTTTCAGATTCGTGTGGTCTTGAATTGGTTTTGTTTTGATTTTAAAATATTTAAAAGGAATATTTATTCCTTTTAGATATTTTAGTTTTTTTAAAAAAATATTTAAAAGGAAATTTAATTCCTTTTAGGTATTTTAACGTTTTTTATAAATAGGTTTTCTTACTTCATAATGCCTCGCAAACGTAAGTCAGCCTTTCAAGAGTATCTTCTCAAATACAAGCGAAAGATTAGCTCGATCGCTAGAATCTTTGAAGATGCTGAACTGAGAAAGAACAAGCAGAGCGTCAGGCTGCTTTAGAGCATTTGAGACACCTTCTCAACGTCAGCAAAGGCGTCTTGAACAGACAGAGTGTCAGGCTACTTTAAGAGCTTCCGAAACACCTTCTCAAAGTCAGAAAAGGCGTCTTGAACAGGCAGAGCGTCAAGCTACTTTAAGAGCTTCTGAAACACCTTCTCAAAGTCAGCGAAGGCGTCTTGAACAGGCAGACCGTCAAGCTAATTTAAGAGTTCTTAAAAACCTTCTCAAAGTCAGCAAAGGCGTCTTGGACAGGCAGAGCGTCAAGCTACTTTAAGAGCTACTGAAAACCCTGATCAAAGTCAGCAAAGGCGTCTTGAACAGACAGAGCGTCAATCTACTTTAAGAGCTACTGAAACACCTGCTTAAAGTGAGCAAAGGCTATTCGAACAAGCGGAACGTCAGGCCGCCTTAAGAGCCGCGGAAACACCTGATGAAACTCAACACAGACTCATTGAGCAAGCTGAACGCCAATCTACTATAAGGGCATCTGAAACACCAGAACAGACACAGGCGCGAAGAGATACAAATGCACAGCTCCAAGCTGAACGTCGACAAAATTTTCAAAGAAACAATTGGTCGGTTTTATGACGCAGCATTCAATTATGATCCGTTGATTGATTATAAAAATCACAGGTTAGTTGTTGTCGGACTGATGGACAAGGCGTGTCGATTTTGCAGCGCTTTAAAATGGAAAGATGAGACCGCAGGCATGTGCTGTTCCAATGGCAAAGTGTCTCTTCCGTTACTTGAAGAACCAGAAGAACCTTTGAAAACTCTCTTTTATATGATGCTAATGAGTCACGGCGCTTTTAAACAGGATCCGAAATATAACTCATGCTTTCAAATGACGTCCTTCGGAGTTGACGGAAATAATAATGCCGGGATTTTCACCTACATTTACGGTGCAAGGCAAATTTATCATAGAATAGTTCACTTTTTCCAGCTGAATACAAACAGCATAAATTTTACAAGTATATTTTATGAGTGACGAAGAAATTGAGGTAGACCGTCACTGCCAATTTATCCAGGGATTGAGAGAGACACAGTGTTCAAAATTCAAAGATTCTTGCATGAACATAACATTTTAGTCAAAATATTTAAAACTGCTTTAGAAAACCTACCTGAAGAGGATTATAAAGTCGTCATTCACGCAGATCGGACCCCTCGAGGAGAGCATGAAAGGCGCTACAATGCACCTTTGATAAACGAAATAGCAGCCGTAATTAGTGGTGATCAATTTTCTTCACGAGACATTGTCTTGCGAGCACGTGATGATACGTTGCAACGGGTAGCCGATACACACAAGTTTTATGACGCTCTGCAATACCCATTGATTTATTGCCAAGGACAAGAGGGTTATCATTTTCAAATTCCACTCATTAACCCGGTCACAGAGGAGCCTACCTGAACAAAAAGTATCATGTATGGATTTTATGCGTATCATATGATGTTGCGAGAAAATGATTTTAACCTCTTAGCCCGGTGTAGACAATTATTTCATCAATTTTGGTAGACATGTATGTGAAGGTAGAAAGTGAACGTCTCCGTTATATATCTTTTAAATCAAAAAGCTGCGCGTTGAGAATTATATACATTTACAAGATGCAGTTTCTAGCGACGCCAATGTAAACCCCAGAGATTTAGGTAAAATGGTAATTCTGCCCTCATCATTTGTTAACAGTCCCTGCTACCTACATATGCACACAAGACACATTCGCCTATGTACGAACTTACGGAAGACCTGATCTTTTGTTACTTTTACTTGCAATCCCACATGGAAAGAAATAACCGAGGAGCTAATGCCGGGCCAAAAAAGTACTGACAGACACGATTTAGTTGCTAGAGTATTTAGATTAAAAGTACAAAAATTAATGTATGTAATTAACAAAGGAAAAATTTTCGGAGAGGTGCAGTGCTTCATGTATTCAATTGAATGGCAAAAAAGAGGATTACCGCATGCCCACATTCTAATATGGCTTAAAGAGAAGTTGCGGCCCCGCCAAATAGATGACATAATAAGCGCCGAGGTTCCGGATCCTGAGCAAGATAAAGAATTGTATGATACCATCGTCCGAAATATGATTCACGGTCCATGTGGAGCACGATATTCAATATCGCCATGTATGAAAGAAGGAAAATGTACAAAGAAATTCCTAAACAGCTATTAAAAGAAACAGTGCACAATGACAATAGCTACCCTTTATACAGATGCAGAGCTCCTGAAGATGGTGGCAGGAAAGTTACAATCAAATCTCGCTCTGGAGCGTTCGAAACCTTAGATAACAGCTGGATTGTCCCGTATTCGCCCATTCTATGTAAAATGTTTAATGCCCACATTAATGTAGAAGCATGTAGCTCTGTCCGCGCAATCAAGTATATCTGTAAGTACATAAATAAAGGAAGCGACCAAGCAATATTTAATCTCAGGAGTGAAGGTGAGGCAAATCCCGTTAATGAAGTACAGACCTTTCAAGCAGGGCGTTATGTCAGCAGTAACGAGGCAGCGTGGCGTCTCTTTGGCTTCCCTTTACACGAAAGGCACCCAACAGTTACTCACCTTGCTGTGCACTTAGAAAATGGAGAACGTGTATATTTCACTGAAAGAAATTTCCAAGAAAGAATTGCATCACCGCCAAAAACTACACTAACAGCCTTCTTTCAACTTTGTCAAACCGACCCCTTTGCAAAAACGTTGTTATATTCTGAAGTCCCCCGCTATTATACTTGGAACACATCTAGGAAGGAGTGGAAACGCCGTATTCAAGGCGCGCCTGTTGCAAATTGGCCCGGTGTAAAGTCATCAGATGCCCTTGGTCGTGTGTATACCGTCCATGTAACTAATTTTGAATGTTTCTGTTTACGATTGCTGCTGCACCATGTTCGGGGTCCTACAGGATATAAAGACCTTAAAACTGTCAACGGTCAGGAATGCGCAACTTATAGAGAAGCATGTGAAGCTCTGCATCTTTAAGAAAACGATAATCACTGGGATGAAACCATGGAGGAAGCTGTGCAGTGCCAGTCACCAGCCAAAATTAGGGATCTTTATGCAACTCTCATATCATCTTGCGGGCTATCTAATGCACATAAATTGTGAGACAAATATAAGAGTACATGGCGGAAGATATTTTGCGAAGGTTACAGCAGACACACGCGAACATGACATACAATGAACACATTTATAATGAAGCACTTGGAAAAATTTAAGATAAAGTAATGGCAATGGTATGCACAAAATTAAGCGACTTTGGAATGATAAGCCCTCAGCGAACAACCGAAAATGAACTAAGTGATGAAATTATACGTGAAACAAACTACGATATACCAGCTTTGCAGCAGCAAGTAGCCGAATTCGTACCCGCTTGCTTCCCGAACAAAAACGAGTTTTGACAAAGTATTAGGACAAATTGAATCTGAAATGGTGCACTTTTCTTTTTAGATGCCCTGGAGGAACTGGGAAGACATTTCTGTTAAATTTATTACTAGCGCAAGTACGTAAAGATAAAAAATTGCTGTGGCCGTAGCTTCCTCCGGTATAGCAGCCACGCAGCTAAGCAGGGCCGCACTGCACATTCTGTTTTAAACTCCTCTAAATCTAGCCCAGGAAGAATCGCCGATCTGCAACTTTAGCAAAATAGTGCACGAGGTATAATGCTACGACAATGCAAACTTTTAGTGTGGGACGAAAGTACAATGTCGCATAAAAAGCTGTAGAAGCACTAAATCGAACGCTCCAGGATTTGGCAGCAATACCGATGTAATGGGAGGAATGGTGGTTTTACTGGCTGGTGACTTTCATAAACTTTACCTGTCATTCAAAGGGCACACCTGCAGATGAAATTAAAGCATGCCTCAAGTCGTCTATTTTATGGAACAAGGTGACAAAATTCAGTTTAACTACGAATATGAGAGTGCATTTGTATAATGATATCAATGCTGGAAACTATGCTGACACACTATTAAAATTTGGCGATGGGCGGTTGGAAACGGATGCTGAGGGCTGCGTTAAATTGACGAGAGATTTTTGTAATTTAGTACAGAGTCATTCCGAATTAATTGCGAGCGTTTATTCAGATTTAACGAACAACATGCATGAAGACAAATAGTTATGTGAAAGGGCGATTCTTGCACCAAAATGAGAGCGTTAACAAAATAAATTCAGATATATTAAGCGAAGTGAGAAATAACAGAGTATTTGGCAGTAGACACAGTTATGGACACAGAACAGAACACTTCATATCCCGTAGAGTTTCTAAATTCTCTAGAGTTGTCAGGTGTGCCTCACATGCTTCAATTAAAATTAGGCGTCTCAGTCATGCTAATGCGAAATTTAGATGCTCCTCGGTTATGTAACGGGACAAGGCTGCGTGTGACACATCTTGGACGGAACATAATCGGTGCCAATTTTGACAGGTGGAAAAGGTGAAAATATTATTATACCACGGATCCCTATAATTCCCACAGATCTTCCTTTTCAATTCAAAAGGTTGCAGTTCTATTAAGCTCAGTTTTGCAATGACAATTAATAAAGCGCAAGGGCAAACGTTACAGGTAGCGGGGTCAACTTAGAAAAACCGTGCTTCTCTCATGGTCAGATGTATGTAGCATGTTCGTGTGTCAAATGCCCAGAATTCCACATTCTTTCCCGAATGGAAAAACATATAACATTGTGTACAGTAGCGTCTTAAAATAGTGTTAAGTTAGTTTTTTTTCCAAATTTCACAATCAATTAATCAGAATTCTACAGATCTTCCTTTCAATTCAAAATTTCCTATTTAGCTCAGTTTTCAATTCAGAAAGCTGCATCTCTGACGAATCAATTTAGCTCAGTTTCTTTTCAAAAGTCTGCATCCCTGACGGATAATTATGCTCAGTTTCCTTTAATTAAAAATATCCCATTTCCATTTGGAACAAACAGGCTATTTTCATGCTTCCTATACGCTGCGTTTCAAAACATTTAAATAGGCTGACGAATCAATTTTGCTCAGTTTCCTTTTAATGGCTGCATCTCTGACAAATCTATAAAACTCAGTTTCTTTCAATTCAAAAGCAATGGATAGTTCATTTCCAGTGACCATGCGGGCGAAGCCGCGGGTAACAACTAGTAATATAATAAATTTATTCAATATAGATAACAAGAATACTTATTTAAAATCATTTATGCTTTTACCACTAATTCGGAAAAACCTTCTGTCTTTAGAAGAAAAATAAATTTACAGTATTATATGTAATTTTATATGAAATCATTTAAAATAGCGTTGTAGCGATCATCTCATTCCCAGGTGTTATCTATTGTGTGAATGAAATAAATTTACAGTATTATATGTATGTAATTTTATATGAAATCATTTAAAATAGCATTGTAGCGATCATCTCATTCCCAGGTGTTATCTATTGTGTGGAATGATCTTCAGTAGTAGAATAACCTCTATTCAACAACTTTGTTTGTAAAAAATTTTAAGTTTTGATAGGTAGATTCTGCATATGTTTCAGGACTTGTCTAGAAACAAATAAAAACCATCCACTAAAACGTAAGTGGCTAAATAAAATCAATTGTCAAAACCAGAAAATTATTTACATTTTCAAGAATCAAATAAAGAAAATAAATTAATCTTAGCGTTTAAACTAACAATAAGCTGAATAGGATTAATTGAAACTAAAATTGCGCTGGGAGCCATGGGTTCGTATCCCGCACGGAATAAGTCTTTGTATAGCCAACAAATAATTGTTCCGGGTCTGGATGTTTGTCCTGTGCAATTTACGTTTGTAATCTGACTCTACGATACAGGAGAAAATCCTAGTGTGGGGTAACTTTTTTAAATGAAAAAAAAAAATGGTTGATCGAACAATTCTTTTCGCATTTGAAGAAATTATTTTTATAAAAATCGGACAAGAGCAAGTAGGACCCCAGTAACACAGGAAGCATAGTAAACTTATGTAGAACTTAAAATCAGTATAAACTTATGTAAGTTCACCAAGCATCTCGATTCTTGACACTATATAACGGTTGGATAATGGCATATCAAAATGCTTATGTAAAGCCTTTAGTTTTAGTGCAGCAAAGACAACGCAGCTGTACAAATTTCAGCTGTTTTTAGTGCATTTGGATCTACAATAGAATTTTCAAGTAGTAAATAAATGCTTAATTCAGTTTAGTAGCATAAACATCAACCATTATAATGCCACGTAATGCGCTACACAGCTTTCAGCTGTTTTAGTGCCTTTAGGTCTACACAGCATTTGAAGTAGTATACCATTATTATGCACCTCCGTTATACAGCTTTGAGCTGTTTTAGTGCCCTTAGTTGTGTAATAGCACTTTTAAGTGGTAAGTAAAATCCTAGTACTGCTGAACAGCATAAACGTGAATGAATGTAATGCTTGCATTTTAAAGATCAACTGATTTCCGTTACACAGCTAACAGCTCTTTAATCAAATACACGTGAGTTATTAAAATGCGTAAAGCTGTATATTATTCATTTAAATTGGGCAACTTAAATCAAACAGAATATAATTTATTATCCGTAGATTTAGTTCTGCCATTTACCGACAGGTGTCACTGTTCTCTGTTTATGTACTATATCCTCTTCCTGGATTGACTGGACTTCGAAATCTGTTCTGGACGTAAAAAAAATTGGACAGTAGCTACATTTTATGACTTAGACAACCATTAAGAAAGGATTTAGGGAAAGTCGACCCCTAAGAGGGTGAAATAGAGTGTAACAGTTTGTATGAAACTTTTTATTTTACGAGGCGATTGACTTGAGGCTTATTGATAGTACTGTGGAAATAAAATAAATAAATTTGTATTTTGCGATTTCAAAATAAACCTTTTAAGAGGGGGGACAAGGTACGGAGAAAAAATATTTTGCGATTTCTCAAAACAACCCTTTACCGGAGGGATAGGGCAGGGGGCAGAGAATGTTCAATTTTGTATGTCAAACTTGAATTTCGGTCACGGCGGCCTGTTTCAACGTAGACTAGCCATCTATTCAAGGTATTTTGATATTATGTACGAGCCTTTCGGTAAAGAGTAAAAGTGTTATATAGTACGTACGTAAGTGCCAACGGAGTACATTATACTTTAATGACGCAGAAAGTATTATGGATCAGGAGTGTGTGCGCAAGCACAGGTACACTTTCTTTTCCTCAGTCTCATAGTCCGATGAGACGGTAATTCGGCACAAATATAGTCAGACCCGAAATAGAACCAACGCCTTCACGTGCTTCAGAGGTACAGGGATGAAACAACGCTAAAATCTTGACTCTCGGCTACTACTGAGAATTTCTTGATAGAAACCCAACTGATTTTGGGCCCGATGACATCTATGGTTTTAAGGTCAAAAGACTTTCCTAGGATGACTTTAGTTTTTTCATTTTTCTTTATTCATATAGGCTCATTTACAAGCTCTTATGAATGGTCAAGAGACACAATTAACACATACCTAACAATTTTAACAATTTAAAATTGTTTATATGTGTATATTAAAACAACATTCATTTTGTTAGTGTTACTAGGTACTTAATTTCAGGTAGGCTTTGGATTGTAGTTTTCATTTATTATTTTAATTTTAATAGCTGTATGGGCACTACATACCACAGTACCAATAAATGGTGATGGAGCTTGCTTATTTAGGGCAATCTCTTATCTGCTGTATGGGAACCAAACGTTGGCTAGAGAAATTCGGGAGCAAATAGGGGATTACGTTATTGCAGTAATTTTGTTGTTTATTTAATATATGAAAAACAAGCGTTTAGTTTGCCCAATTTGTTTCTTGGTTTGTATATGGGTCCGTCCGTGGGTTCGTTTGTGGGAACATCTATTTGTTCGTTTGTTAGTTTGTCTGAATGACTGACTAAATGAATGTTTTTATCCAAATTACTGTCTTTCGAGGTCTTCGCGAATGTTAAAATTACATTTTAATAATTATCACTTATAATAAAAGTACTAATGTCACGCGAACACAGTACAGCTAGTATAAAATACATTGTAAGTCATAAAGTGTAATTAAACACTTTATACTGTTACCGTTAGCGCCTTTCAAAGTAGTATATGCTGAACATAAGCTTTTGTCGTATATTGCCTCTTAAGGAGATATTTGCAATATTACCACGTTTAACCCTTCAAGAAGAAAGGTAAAAAAGTTCATATATATACCTAGAGATAAATACGACAATTATTACGATTTGTATCTTTTTACATAACTCAACAATTTATATCATAGAATTAACTTTATAATTGACTTTCGTTCAAGTTTGATGTAAGGCGAAGAGAACGGAAAAGCTGCCATAAACAACCAAACAACCGAGTCAGAACTTGTACAAAGGACAAACTATTTTATAACTTGTGTCAGTTAGTTAGTTTCACAAAATCGAAAATCGTTCCATTAAGCACTTAAAAAAAATTAAAACTAAAGTAACAGCGTAATTACGGCTTACTGTTAAGAAAGTCATGATAAGAAAATCCATCACCCCATTTCATCCCATGGGTGTCGTAAATGTTTACTACATTGGGATGTCCCAAAAAGATCTTTGAGTTTCCATAGATGCTTATGTAACAAATCCTGTTATGGTAAAACGTAAATACTTAATACGGCAACGGAATGCAGCGTCAAAGGCGTGACAAGTCTGGTACTGCGAGCATCAATCTACCTGCCAAGCGTGACAGTTAAAGTAAGGGCGGCTACAGAGGAAGAGGCCCATGTCCAGCAGTTGATTTTGAGGGCTGATAAAAAAATAAGTTAAGATTTGGAGCAGACAAGAATCCGGCGCCCTAAACTCATTTCTGATTCATCAATCTCATTTCTTGGAGAGTTTCAAGAGTAGAAAAGGTCCGCCATGCTGATCTAATCAGTCACAGTCCACAGTGACTATAAGAGGTTATTGTAACCCACGGACACCTGCTACCTACTTCAAAGAAAAGAAGGCTATATACATTTATTAACATACAGCCTAATATTTTCAACTCCCGTCGATGAAGTACTGCCAATTTACATTGATTTTATAAGCAAACAAAACTACTTATAACTACGCACGGTTGATGAAAAACATCGTCATTATCATGATCATCATCATTACAGCTTATCAAAGTCCACTGCTGAACATGGGCCTCACCCTTAGATTGTCTCTTTGATATCCCTCATATTGTCCATAGTTGCCACACTTGGCAGATGGGTTAGCTACGGCAGATTATTAATTTTCTGAGTTGTAATCAGGAATATGCGATTCTAAATATATTGGATGTGAAAAACCTGAAAACAACTACGTGACTTACAGCCAGTGTTCACGCGGATGTCCCGCAGTGTGCGGGATTTCATGCATGTACATTCTATATTCTAGATTCTATACGATGCAAGACACCATGCGGCGACGAACAGTAGCAAATCTGTAGCAATCCATAGAATTGAAATCCGGTGCGAATTTTTTTCCACAATGAGCGCACTTCTTTGTGGTTATTTAGTTTACAGATTTTGTGGAAAATAATCTAACGAAAATTAACTGTAGTGCGCAATGCGTTGCGCATTTTAATAGCAGTGTGTGTGAGAGTATTTAGCACCGGAGATGCTTTATATTGGTAACGAAGCATTCCACCGATCGGGAGCACTGGACTATGCGCACCTCATTCCGCGGCATGCACTTTCAGTTAATTTCAATAACGAATAGGTTCCTATTTCATTTTTAATAACTAATAACTTGCAAAACTTAGGTAAGTAGCTGTGTATAATATTTATGGATAATAATTCAAAAACTACATTATATCATTTTACCCAATATCTTGCTTTACGAGTATAAAGAGCCACATATTGTTTGTTTTACTATTACAATTAGGACAAATATCAAAATAAATAAAATTGATTGGCTAGGTATATTAGGTAAAAATAGGATTTTATTTCATACTAGCTGTTCCCCGCGACTTCGCCAGCGTGTTATTTAAGGTTATAATTTTTTACGCAGAATCCTAATTATTTTTGTAAAATAAAAGTAACCTTAGTTACTCCTTATGACATCAGCTATCTGCCAGTGAAAGTCCCGTCAAAATCGGTCCAGCCGTTTCGGAGATTAGCCAGAACAAATAGACAGACAGACAGACAGACAAAGATTTTTTTTTAAATTGTGGTTGTTTTATAAGTAACCTATATACTTTCATATGCATTTAGTAAAAAGCTGTAATTTTGACATTAAAAACAGACACTTCAATTTTATTTATTTGTATAGAGTATACAAGTATGAAATGTTTATATTGATTATAAGAATGGATGCGTATTACGCAAGCAACTCATATATCTTTATAAATGTTCACATACCTACATTATTATGTTTATCTTTCTAGAATCTAGAAGTATTTAGTGCAAAAATAATACTGCTGAAAAATTTGCTCTCTGGTTTTGTGAAAGAAAATCAAAATTGGTCAACAAAATCTTGTTAAGGTGCGTTTGCAAATCGAGCGAAATTATGCTGTTTTCGGTACATTTGTGACAAACTAAAAACCAAATCAAACATAGCTAATTGCTACCACGTATAGAATGGTTCTTCATCTTCAAATGGTGGTGACTTTTTTGTTGAAAATAATAGTTTTTTATATTGTAAATACGATCTTCCCTAGCCATTTTCTACAAAATTAACGATACCGGCTCATGTTTAGGTACATTTTTGTTCTATTATCAACATATATTAAGATTTCTAAAAATACTATAAGTAGGCAGACATATTCAATAAAAAATAGTGGTGTTTACTTTTTATCAAAATGTCACAAATAGTCGTAAAAAAAAAAAACTGATGCTTATTTTTTCACATATTTTGCTAATACGGATGAATCATAATGGATTGCAATAAGGGTTATTTTATTTTTGGTGCCTGTTTTGATTTATTGTACAAAAATTTCGATGAAACCTCAGTCCGCGCTCGGTCGCCGTCATGAGTGGATACTGTATCGCCTGCCTGATTGCAGCAGCCGAAAAAGATCGCTGTACATACACAAAATATTCGAATTTGATACATAGGTACTTGACACATTTTTGTTATAATATTTTGTTTCGCTGAAAGTAAGTGGGATTTATATATATATAAATAATTATATAAATGCCTATTCGTCTTGGATTTTAGGAGTGATCTGAAAGTGTTCATCGGTGACTGCTACTGGAACCCTAGTCGAGTAGAACTATGTGCCGAGTTTGGGCTCGTTTTGTTAGTTATGATGAGACTTTACCTCCGGACTTGATGGGAGACCTGATGGTACTTCGGTGACCATTACTGGAACTCCTGGACGAGTAGAACTAAAAGCAAGTTTGGGCTCGTTTTGTTAGTTATGATGAGACTTTACTCCGGACTTGATGGAGAGACCTGATGGTGTACTTCGGTGACCATTACTGGAACTCCTGGACGAGTAGAACTAGCTGTGCCAAGTTTGGGCTCTGTTTTGTTATGCTGAGACTTTACCTCCGGACTTGATGGGATTTGTACAATAAATCAAAACAGGCACCAAAATAAAATAACCCTTTGTTCAGGAAAGAGCTAAGGGTCTGGTAACTCACCGGTCTCCGCCTTCGACTGCCTCACGCTGCTGGGGCTCGGCGAGCTGGCTGGCTGATTAGGTGACTGAAGGATATAACCTGTCTCTCCGAATAGAATAGTCCATAGGTCCCTGGCACAGTATCTTCGGGAATTGTTTACTACTCGTTGTAAAATAAAAGGGACACACAATAATTTTTCGAAAGAGGAAAGTTCATAACGTTTCGGCGTACGGCGCACAAGTGACTCCGCCGTTCGGCTAATCAGACGCAAGCGCGGCTTCTAGCAAAAAGGATTGTTACCAGACCAAGAATTCAATAAACCTTATTAATTTAGTAATTGTTGCCACTGAAAGTTTATAAGAAAATAAATATATAGACAATAAATATTAATTTAAAAAATATGGTTCCAGTACGGAACATGCCGCTCACCTTAAAAGACGTGAGGCTTTTAACAAGTCTAAACACAAAGTAAAAGTATTGAAAAGAAAACATTGTTAAACTAACTGAATAAATAAAATAGGAAACTAAAGAAGTTAAATATGGAGTTATCAGTTAACATAAATTATGAACTAGGTTGGACATTCGTAATTCACTTTATTCCAATGGAAGAGGGCAAATTTTTACGACTGGACGCTTAACAAATTTGTTTCCTATTTGTAGAGTTACTACGCGAGTAACACTATCAGTGCCCGGATGTAATGCGTGAACTCGAGCGAGTCTCCATTGTAAGGGGGAGATTATCTTCTCGCAGCACAACAATGCTACCTTCACGAATGGGGTACCCCGATCCGAAAACCATTTGTTAAATTGTTGAATTTCATGAAGGTACTCATGACTCCAGCGCTTCCAAAAGTGTTGAACATTCTGTTGTATCCAGCGCCACCTAGTAAGCCTACTGGCATTCGTATCGGTTAGACAAATATCCGGGATAGCAGTAAGAGGTCCACCTATTAAAAAATGAGAAGGTGTTAAGGGCAGGGGATCGATAGGATCTGCACTTAACACACAAAGTGGGCGCGAATTCAACACTGCCTCGATCTGACACAACAATGTATGCATTTCATCATAAGTCAGGGTATTCGTACCTATTACGCGGTAAAAGTGGTGTTTAAAGCTTTTAACCCCTGCTTCAAACAATCCGCCGAAATGTGACGCATATGGGGGTTGGAAATGCCATGTAATGCCTTGTTGTAAGGTTTTGTTATGAAGATGACTCTGGACTGCGTCATCCCGTAAAAATTGATATAAATCCTTAAGATAGTTGTCACAGCCGGTAAAATTTTTGCCGCAGTCTGAGTAAATGTCGGTACAAAGGCCTCTGCGAGACGTGAAACGTCGTAACGCTGCCAGAAATGCTTCTGTAGACAATTCGGATACTATTTCTAGATGAATCGCTTTAACACTCATACATACAAACACTGCGACATAACATTTAACCACCTTCGCGTTTCGCACCTTATTAGCGCGCACGTAAAATGGACCAGCAAAGTCTACCGCTGTTTTGAGAAACGGACGTTCCGGCTTCAATCTCACTGCCGGCAACGGGGCCATGCGTGGTTGGGGATGCACAGGACGCGCACGAAAACAACGAACACACCGATGCAGACGTTGTCTAATAACGTCACGACTTGAAATGATCCAGTATTTCTGTAAAAGTTGATACTGAATAAATTGCGGACCTGCATGTAAGTGAGTTATATGGGCGTCGTCAATTAATAAGAAAGTTAAGGGATGTTTTTTGGGTAATATCATTTGATGTTTGGACTCAAATGGCAGAAGCGATTTATGTAGCCGTCCACCTACACGTAAGATTTGATCTTCATCGATAAATGGATTTAATTTTCTAAGTTGGTTAGAAGGAACCTTGTGAAAGATAATTAATCTCGTCATGAAAACTGTAATGTTGAACCTGGCGAATAAGTCTTTTAAGACAGAATCTATATTCAGAAACAGTGATATGTTGCGAATATGTATATTTTGGTTTTAATTTGTCCACTTTATGTTTTAATATATTATAAAAACGAAATACAAACGCTGTAACACTAATAAGTTTCCTTAATGAAGAAAATTTAGGTATGATTTCGACATCAAGAAGTTGTGCTATTGCTACGCGAGCCATCGCTACAGGTAGGTTACGTTTTTCGTTGTTCGTTTTAAAAATTATTCCTTGAACAGGCCACTGGGACTCTGTCTGAAAAGCCAGGGCGGACCGAAAACCACACGGTATTATTTTTAGTGAATATTAATGGTAACATTCCGCGTGATGGTGCATCTGCCGGGTTGTCAGCAGAGGCACATGTCTCCACTGAGCAGCAGGAATTATAGACAAAATCTCGCTTGTCCTATTCGAAATAAACGTCTTCCATTCGTGGGTGGTGAGCGAAGCCGCCAAAACGACGGAAGAATCACACCAGGCATATATATCTTCGTCCTTTATGTGATCATATGCTCGTTTCACCTTGACTATAAGATGGGCTAATAATAAAGTTGCCATAAGCTCCAAGCGAGGAATGGACAAACAAGGTGAAATGGGTGCAACTCGTGTTTTCGCCAGTAACAAATATGATTTAATTATACCGTTTTCTATATGACGGACATATACACATGCAGCGTAGGCCTTCTCCGAGGCATCGGAAACCCGTGAAGTTGAATAATACTTTCGCGATGAGTAGGAAATATGTATCTTGGTATGGTGATGTCGGATAAGGACATCAAATCCTGAATGAAGCTATTCCAGCATTGATAATTTCAATAGGGAGGAGCATCCCAATCGACCCCGGAAATCCAACAACTGCATTAAATGTTTTGCGTATACGGTGACCGGGGATAGCCATCCCATAGGATCGTAGATCCTTGCAATCTGTGAGAGAATAGCTCTCTTAGTCACATTTTGTATAGAAACTGAAACACTAAAACTAAATTGATCAGACTGTGGATCCCACTGGAGACCCAAGACCTTCGTCTTCGTATCCCTTTCCATGGGTGCAACTGGAATTAGTTCCCGCTCACCGTGATTGGTGATTGTACCGCCGCGAGTATCGCGGGCGAGTTACTGTGCCATTTTCGGAGTTCGAAGCCTGCTGTTTGACAAATACCTATCAGCTCTTGTTGAAGGACAAAGCCTCAGCCTGGTCATTTGCGCCACTGACAATATCGTCGACAAAGACCTGGTCTCAAGTACCCGAGAGCTCGAGGAATTGTTCAGCCTCATCAAGAGCGAGCTGTTTTATAACCCGAAGAGCGAGGTAGGGAAGAGCTAATCCCAAACGTCACGGTACGAAGACGATATTCACGTAATAAATTATGTGGTGAAGTGCGCCACAGAATGCGCTGGTAGTCCCTATCAGACTCTTGAACCAAAATGTTCCGATACATTTGTTTTATAAGCGCGATACAATGTGTACGAAATTTTAGAACAACGTCAATAATATCCTTATGCATCTTAGGACCCGTTAAAAGAATATCGTTGAAAATGCCGTTTGAACTTTTACATCCAGCATCAAAGACTACGCGAGTCTTGGTCGTCTCACTAGCCTCTTTAACCACGCAATGGTGGGGAATGTAATAGGTCGTCCCATCATTGGGAGGACTATCAACCAGCTCCATGTGGTTGAGATCCATATACTCTTGAAGGCACGAGTGATACTCGCCTTAGGACGGGTTTCGCTCTAATCGAGCTTCAAGTTTTAAAGTCTAGAACGCGCAATATCCGCGACTCACCAAGAGGTGGTGCATCGGGTTTAAACGGCAGAGCAACCACGTAACGACCTGTTTCGTCACGAGTATGTGTATGTGTAAATATAGACTCACATAAACTTTCCTCAGGAGTGAAGGTTTTCTCTTCCTTCTGTAAAGATTCTAACTCCCAGAACCTACGGAGGTCAATGTCATCGGAGAATGAGCTAAGACACACCTGGATGGGAGGTAAGGTATTCGATTCGAATTCGAGGTTGCCCAACAATAAATAACCAAAGATACTATTTATAGCTATCGGTGAACCGGCTCCCCTTAATTACGTTACTTAATAATACATGGGATAGTATATCCGCTCCTAGCAGCATATCAACGGGCTGCGGTAAATGAAAATTAGGATCAGCCAGTTTTAAATTTTTTATATGTGACCACCCCGTATGCGGTAAGGGCACGCTAGGCGTGCGTGAAATAAGTTTCGGCAAAATTAATGCTTCAACCAGAATCGAAGGTTGATCCATTCCTATGGGACTCATGCATACTGTAACTACACCCCTAGGGTATACTGGCTTATTTTCCAATACCTAATACGGGTATACTGGCACTTCGCCGTTTTAAACCTAACTGATTTGTACACGATTCAGTTATAAATGAAGCCTGGCTACCCGTGTCGATTATACATCGGATCGTAGACCGCTTTTGTTTGTTTATGTATACATCGACGAGCGCCGTAGATAAGAGTACAGTTTTAGTACACATCGAGTACGCATTGGACAGCGCGCGCATCAGAATCAGGCGTAGAATTCATCGACGTCGTCATTGCTACCCGAGTATCATCTGATTCTCGCTCGACTACGTGATCCGCGGGAGAGAGTGAAATAGAACTACTATCCTCTACAATTACCGGTAGCGCTTGAGATTCAAAATGAATCAAACTATGATGACGCCTATGACACGCACGACAAACATAAATGGACTTGCAATTTTTAACATCGTGCCCCAAATTCAGGCAATTAAAACAAACATTTTTACCTTGAGAAGGTGTACCTATCTCTAGGAGATAAGTTTAAAAATTCAGGACATTTAGTCAACGATGTTGAGCTTCATTTCACGTGCTTAACCTTATTTTCTTGCCCGCACGTGCGAGAATCGTTTGAACAGTTCGTCGAAGTCACCTTGGTCGCGAGTACCCGACGCGCCGTGCTGTCGCCGACGTCGACGCGCACTCTCGTAGGGTTCGACGACGCATAAGTTTTAAACTGGCCCGCATTCGGAAAACTCACAAGCCGAAACTTCCGCTCAATGAATTTTATAAGACCGTCTACTTGTGGAATATCTGATGCTTACCAAAGATAATTCAAAACGTTTACGAATGCTAATTGGTATTTTACGTAATAAAATACTGAACAATAAAAAATTCCATTCCACTACAGGAAAACCCATAGCTTCTAATGCCTTTATATTTTCTTGGTAGATATTCAGAAGATTACGTAACGAAATAATCGACCTTTCAGAACAACATTCAATATCCAAAATACGATCAATGTGCTTAGACGCGATTGAACGCTTATTGTCATAACGTGTGATTAAAGTGAGCCATGCCATTTGATAATTGTCGTCGGAAACAGGAATCGACTTAATTAGATTGTATGGTTCATTTTTCAGGGTCAACAATAAGTACCTAAATTTTCTGCATTCGTGGCATCATTGTTGTGTACCAACGCACTGAATAAATCTAAATACGATCGCCAATCGGTTGAATCGCCGGAAAATGACGGTAATGGCAAAGTGGGTAACTTGTTAAGCGTACATATTTGAGGTTGATGAAATTCTCTAATAGTACTTTCATGAAGCATGCCTATTCTCCTCTTCTAAACCTTTTATCTTGTTTACATGGGAAATAATTGCATAGTAATAGTCATTAAATTGTTTACGAATGGCCAACTGTTCCTCTTTGTCAAAATTCTTTTGTTTCAAATAAGATTTTTCTATCTTTGATTGAATTTTACTAAATTTACGTTGTTGGGAAACGATATCTTTTGAACGCGCAAGAAATTCATCTCTGTTAGAATCTACAATTTCTAAAGTATGCTTCCTCTTCTAAAACGATATCGCGTTCGAAAATATCGTGGGAATGCAACGATGATTCCGCCATGTTGTATTGTAAAAGGTAACGAAATGAAATATGAAACTAATGTAATAAACGAGTGGCAACAAACCCGAACAATAAAGAAAAATGCGGCTCGAATGATCAAAAATTATGTTCAGGAAAGAGCTAAGGGTCTGGTAACTCACCGGTCTCCGCCTTCGACTGCCTCACGCTGCTGGGGCTCGGCGAGCTGGCTGGCTGATTAGGTGACTCGAAGGATATAACCCTGTCTCTCCGAATAGAATAGTCCATAGGTCCCTGGCACAGTATCTTGGAATTGTTTACTACTCGTTGTAAAATAAAAGGACACACAATAATTTTTCGAAAGAGGAAAGTTCATAACGTTTCGGCGAACGGCGCACAAGTGACTCCGCCGTTCGGCCAATCAGAAGCGCGGCTTCTAGCGTAAAAGGATTGTTACCAGACCAAGAATTCAATAAACCTATTAATTTAGTAATTGTTGCCACTGAAAGTTTATAAGAAAATAAATATATAGACAATAAATATTAATTTAAAAATATGGTTCCAGTACGGAACACCCTTATTGTAATCCATTATGATTCATCCGTATTAGCAAAATATGTGAAAATATAAGCATCAGTTTTTTATTCAACATCAGTTTTTATTTTTTACGACTATTTGTGACATTTTGATAAAAGTAAACACCACTATTTTTTATTGAATATGTCTGCCTACTTACAGTATTTTTAGAAATTCTTAATATATGTTGATAATAGAACAAAAATGTACCTAAACATGAGCCGGTATCGTTAATTTTGTAGTAAATATTAGAAGATCGTATTTACAATATAAAAACTATTATTTTCAACAAAAGTCACCACCATTTGAAGATGAAGAACCATTCTATACGTGGTAGCAACTAGCTATGTTTTATTTGGTTTAGTTTTGTCACAAAATGTACTGAAAACAGCATAATTTCGCCGATTTGTAAACGCACCTTAATTAATTAATTGCATTATTAATAATAAAATAACTTGTCAGGTCTATATCCACGGGTATGAGTATTCATATTTTTTTTACCATAATTTTGGTTTTAGGATAATTAGTACCATGTATTATTCTTCCTACCTTTTTCCTTTACATTTTGTAAACTTGGAATTAGGAACCGAATAAATCGGAATAAGGATTTTTACATCGGATAAGGTGAATATGACTTCTTTTCATATTTAATTAATTTAGAATACAAATCAAGATCTAATAGCCAACCCTATTGTCTAATTCAAGAGTAGAATAAATCATGGTTCTGATAAAAATAGCCAAACCTTCAAAAGGCTTAACTTTCGATCTACTTTCGAGTTATAATAAACATTTTAGTAAAAATACCGCGGAAATAGGTGCCTTTACCTTAGTTCTCATTGGTGATAACGTTGCCATTTTATTTTTAATCTATGATAGATGTGATTATAAGCCACCGTATTTACTTGTAAAATAACAGCATTTAATTTATCTGGCTTTCTTAGAGGACGAGGACTAAGATAGAATGTCACACTACCTTTATTTATACTGGTTCTCCATACCCTTCAGACCGGAACGCAACAGTGCATTCACTACTATTTGGCGGCAGAAATACAGATTCCTAGCTAGAAAAAGAGTCCTATCATTGAGCGGTTTGCCCTCAAGGCTTCATTTATAGGGAGCGAAGAAGGAAATGACATGCTCTCTTTAGTTGATTCTCCAGGGCCATCTATTTTTGCTTCCTCTTTTCAGCCTCTTTTTGCATCAGTCTGCTTATCGCGGTAATCAACAACTATAACTCACCACTTCTCACATCCAAACATCGCTTATAACAGGCAAAAGCGAGAGGTCATTACTGCAGCATTGCAGATTTGGCGTACGTTAGCTCAAGGTGATTTTTATCTGTCTCGTGTTGTTGCACCTCTCTATATGACTATATAGATGTGGCAATTCGTTTAGAGACTAACGGTCAATGGTAGTAAGATTACTTAATAACCGTCCAAGTGCGAGTGGGACTCGCGCATGAAGGGTTCCGTACCATACATAATATTTGCACACCATACAAAAATTACAGAAATTATATATATAAAAGAAGTATACAATGGGCGGTCTTATTGCTGACAGCAATTTCTTCCAGACAATGAATGGACAGGATTGCACGAATATGACAAGGGTAGGGCAAATTGGTGTGATAGAAAAACAAAGAGGTAAAAATAATATATATACATATACAAAAAATAAAATACATATAATATATTGAATTATTTAATTAATTAAATGCAATCGATATGCTACATATAATATTATAATATTTAATGGCAGTGTGGAAGCGAAGTTAGAATTTAAAGAGCGAGATAATGATTCTTGACTAGTTTTTTAAATACCGGTAGGGATGCTGTGCGTTTTACTGCCAATGGGAGTTCATTCCATAAATGAACGGCCTTTACATTAAAATTTTTGTTCATAAATTTTCTTGTATATAGTGGCAAATTCAACTTCAAGCTCTCTGCTGATCTCAAGTTACGCGAATCGGAATCACGAAGAAACTCAAATAAGAAGGGTAAGAAGAATTAAAGAGAACACTATAGAGAAGATGAAGTATGTGAGCATTCCGATGAAGTCGTATTGGCAACCTCTTGAGCTTAGTACGAAAAAGAGAGACATGGTCATATTTGCGCAATCCAAATATAAACCTTATGCAAAAATTCTGAATTCGCTCAAGTTTATCGAGCTGAGCTTCGGTGAGATCTAGATTGCTGACGTCTGCGTAGTCAAAAATAGATAGAAGGGACTTGGCAAGCATAGTTTTGGTGGAAATGGGTAGAAAGTTACATAATCTACGCAAGGAGGCTGCCGAGGCATAAACTTTACGACTAATTTATTTGATGTACTGTCCCCACGACAGATTATTATCTGTGTGGATCCCCAAGCTCTTTACTGAATCTCTGTAAGGAATAATAGTTTTACCAAATACTATAAGAGGCAGGTAATCTAGGCTCGACTTAACCAACATTTACGCGCTGCCCACGATAATGCCTTGCGATTTTGCTGGGTTAACGTGAAGGCCGTATGCATTACTCCACTCAAGAATTCGATCGAGATCTGCATTATTGACATTGATAGCATTTCGTTGGTACAAACTTTTGTGTATATTTGTAGATCATCTGCATATAGGTGGTAGGAAGAAGTTAAATTATTGGATATTGAGTTTATAAAAATGCAAAAAGTAAAGGAGATAAAACGCCTCACTGCGGTACACCAACACATACGTTACACAAAGATTATAATGTGTCGTCGATACGTATACGTTGCTGGCGACCAGACAGGTAACTCCGAAACCAACCAATCACTGTTGGAGATACGTTAAGAGAGCGCATTATGCCGAGTAGGACATCATGGTCAACGGTATTAAAAGCATTACTGAAATCTAATAAACAAAGAACAGTCACTTCATCGTGTTCCATTCCTAATCGGATATCATCGGTGCTATTCACCAATGCTATGGTAGTACTGTGTCCAGGTCAAAATCCTGACTATAAAGGATTAAGAAGAGCATTTGCACAAAGAAAAATGTTGAACTGGGTGTAAACAAGGCGTTCAAGGACTTTAGATAAGAAGGGCGGTAAAGAGATAGGACGATATTCAGAAAAGGATGCAGGATTACTTTCTTTGGAATAGGAATAATTTCAGCATTATTCCAAGATGATGGAAAACTTATAGAAATGGAGAAGTTAAGGATATTACAAATAATAGAAGAATAATATCAAGAATGGGAAGAATCATGTTACGTCTGACACAGTCACTTCTCACTGCATTGGAAGTAATAGATATAACGCTCTTCTTAACGTCACAAGCAGATAATGGTTTAAAAACAAAAGAAGAATGATTGAGAGTGGGAATAGTTGAAAGATATGTTAGGGGTATTAGCCTTAGTAGTGCTATATAAGCAGGACGAATAAGAGAAATTTTTATTTAAACAATTAACGTTTAAATCGTTTGTCGTTGGACTATTCTTAGATTTCCCAACAACCAACGATTTAAGAAATTTCCAGACCTTTGCTGTATCACCATTTTCGACTGACTTATGAATATGAAGGCGTTGAGCATCCCTACACATTTTATTGCCGTGATTGCAAATGTTAATATACTTTTCCCTATTAAACGCATTCGGCTTACGTTTAAACTTAGCCTTAGATATCGCTTTTTTTATTGATAATAGATTTAATATCGTCAGTAAGCCAAGGTGATGGACGATGTTTAATTTTGACAACGCGTACAGGTGCATGCACATCAAATATTTTTATAAGGGCAGAAGCAAAGATTGAAACTTTATTATCTAGATTATCTGCGCTATAAAGATTTGACCAGTCCCAAAGCTACGTATCCTTACGAAGACTGTTTATATCCATGCCACCAAAATTACGCTGCAGTAGAATTTTAGGTTTATATTTGGGAGATCGGGTTTTATAAGATATAAAGATTAGGTCATGAATGAAAATGCATCGGTCGTATATTGACCGTGCTTCGTGACAAAGTTACAAGAGGAAACAAAAAGTCAAGGAGAGAGGAGTCGAGTTTGAAAAATGATTCGTAGCATTTAGCGGTAAAACAGAAATTACTAGAATATAAGATTGACTGAAGAGAAGAAGCCCTGGCATCTTGTTTAAGGAGGCGTTAAAATCACCCATTATAATTGTGTGTGAATAGGAGGGAGTAAGTTTATCTAGGATATTTTGAAGGAGTTGAAGAAGTCAATAGCATAGAAGGGCAGTAATAACCACCAAGCTTGATAGCTTGACTCGACGGGGATGGACCACGTCTCACAGATTTATTACAGCCTATAAAATCCACTGCTGAACAAGTCTCACCATAGATTGCCTTATGGAGAATTTTACAATAGTTGCCACGCTTTGCAGACGGTGGCAATCGCAGTTTTTAATAATTTTGTTATTCAGGAAGATGCTGCTGTGCATCTCCTGTTTCAGCCTATCCCACAGAACACAAGCAGAATAACAGCTTAATACTGCTGTGTTTCGTATGGTAAGTGTAGAGAACCGGAACCCCATTTCACTAGTAACTAGGCACCGTATCTTAGTCCGCAGGTGACTTTTACATTTTGTACGTGACGCATCGTAACGTATCTACATTTGATTCTTAATAGAGGACAGATGTAGGTGTTAATTGACTACAACATACCCTTACCAATAGGTTGACTTTGTGCTCGTTTGCCATCTTTATTCTATATAAAAAGTTTAAGAATATTTTATTCTGCGACCTCAAACCTTGAAAACAATGTTTTATGAACTGTGGAGCTCTTATAGAAACGCTATATAGCATACGATACAATGTGATGCAATAGACACTACAAGGTGACTAATAATTTTTATGTCAACGAATTGAATAAAACAATTTTACGGATTTTATCGCGTTTAATTTTACTTATTTTGATTCCTGACGTTTGAGTGCTTTACAGCATCCATGGTCACGGGGGACTGAGGTGTTTGACGTCCTAATGTCATAGTTAGCCCGGCTACCTTCAGTTTTTGAATATTATTTTTGGTCCGATCTACGCAGAATGAGCTTACAGTATCTTGAAGTCTTGCAGTGGTATGCTTGGGTTTGGATTTAATTTTGTTAATTATAGGATCCCAAGCAGATGGCAGCACCCATCCATCTTCTCTATTGAAATTAGGATGTTTTTAATTTCAATAGCCTCGCGTATCATCCTTGGTAGGAATCGGTGTTTTGCGAGGATTTGTGGTCTATCAAATCTGATGTAATGGCGGGGACGATCTTGAACATGTTCACAGACTGCAGACTTCCCAGAGTGTCGGTGCCTCACGTCAGCTATATGTTCTTTCACGCGGTTTTAATGGATCTTTTGTTTGTCCTATGTAAGAGAGACCACATTCACAATCAAGCTTGTACACTCCTGCATCTTGTAGAGGGATATTACACTTGACGGATGGTAAAAATTGACTAATCTTCGGCGGCTTGAAGTATGTTTTAATAGAAGCTCGCTTCAAAATATAGCCAACCTTGTCTGTGACCTCTGACATAGGGTAGTACAGCAGGCATACGCTCGACTGTGCCGGCTTCACCGGTCACTGTGACGTAGGCGCGGGACCCGAAGCTTGTTGTCTTGCAATACTTGCTCGACGTGCTGAAGCTCGGCGGCCAGATGTTTTCTGTCACAGATCCCTCGTGCTCTCTGAAACAAAGATTTTCCCACGGTAGCTAACTGTGATGGATGATGGTGTGATTCACCATTTAAATATCGGTTGGTATGGGTCTTTTCCTATACACAGTGACCAATAGTGTTATCAGGATTTCGGATGACTAAAACATCTAGGAAAGCTAAAGAATTGTTTGCCTCTAACTCCATTGTGAATTGTATTTTAGAATTTATGGAGTTAAGGTGGTTTAAAAATGCAGTTACTTTGTCAGATGGTAAAATTGTGAAAGTGTCGTCTACGTACCGCTTGTAGAATCTTGGATATACAGGAGCAGTAAGAAGGGCTTTTCCCTCAAAGTCCTCCATGAATATGTCGGCGACTATGGGAGATACATGGGTGAACCCATTGCTACGCCATCTACTTGCTTGTAGAACTCCTCCTTCCACAATAGATAGCCAGATAAGGCATTGTTTTAACAGTAATGCATATTCTGTAGGCATGTTGTATTCTTCTAGTTTGGTTACAATTGAGATGCAGTCTTCAATGGGTAAGCAAAATAGTGACTGAACATCAAAACTGACCATAGTTGCATTGTCAGCGATGTGAGGTCTTTATCTCACTAACAAAATGGTACGAACCTTCGTGTGTGCTCTGGTTTGTCCTCTCAACGGTGACAGAACTTTTGCCAAGTGTTGAGCCAATTTATAAGTTGGTGAGTCGATCTGGCTCACTATAGGACGTAGTGGAGCGTTTGGTTTGTGTATTTTTGGTAACCCATACAACCTCGGTGGTTTGGTACATGGTGGTATTATCGAATTTACGTCGAGATCTAATTTTTCGGAGTAATTTTAACAGATCGCTTGTTGTTTTAAGCACATTGGTTGTAGGGTCTGTTTTGACTTTTGTACGTACTTTCGTCCGATAAAAGTTGTTGTATTTTAGAATTATAATCTGACGTATCCATTACTACCAGAATTTTATCTGCACGGAGAATCGTGAGTTCTGGTCTGTTGCGTAAGTTGTACAACGCTTTAATCTCGTCTTTGGGTAGATTTAGTTTCGGCACTGAACTTCGACGCAACAAGGACGAAATGTCTTGACGTATGGCCTCTAAATCTTCCTTTCCCACATTGTTTTTAAACAGACAATCCTCAACGTTACAGATAATTTCTCATACGGGATTTTTCGCGGTGTTATTGCGAAATTCAGGCCCTTCGATAATACTTTTTTATTGTAGGTTCGTCCAGTGTTTGTTTTGACAGATTATAGACCGTGCGTTGTTTATTGTTTGTGTCTGTGGTCAACGGTTGTTGTGTTTCGTTTCTACGTTGCCATGGATGTTTGGCATTTGATTTGATAGTTAATTTTGATATTTTTCTATTTGTTTATTTTGCATTCATTATATTTCGATGTTTCGCGTTTGTTTAAAGTTTCAATGCAATTATTAAAATCAAATGTCGTTAAACTGTCTTTAACTCACTGGACAAATTGTCTATGGTATTATTATGAATTGTAGATCGAACCATTTTTGCTGAATCACCGTTCGTAACAACTTTTACTTGCCTGATTTAGGATCTTAGCGCTTCCTCGAATGTCCTTTTGGTTGATATTTTGACACACGTAGGAATGAGATTATGGTCTCATCTCTTCAAGAAATTTAAAGATGTTATATATCTTGCACGCTTAGTTTTGAGATCTTCTAATCGGCGAATTTTATTTGCTATTACCAGTCCGTACTGGTTTATATTTCGATATTACATGCGAACACCACACACAATAAAACAGCTACGGATTTTATCGCGTTTGACTTCACGATTTTGACGACGCCTGGGTGCCACCTGGGGACGAGGTGTTTGACGTCCTAACAGAAGCCCGGCTACCTTCAGTTTTTGAATACACTTTTGGTCCGATCTACGCAGAATGAGCCACAGTATCTTGAAGTCTTGCAGTGGTATGCTTGGGTTTGGATTTAATTTTGTTAATTATAGATCCCAAGCAGATGGCAGCACCATCCATCTCCTGGTTGATTAGATGTTTACCGTCTGCGCATCATCCCCGGAATCGGTGCCTGCGATTGTGGTTCATCAAATCCGATGCCGGGCGGGACGATCTTGAACAGCGTCAACAGACCCATCTCCGCAAAATGAAACCACTGGCCATAGCATCACGTTAGTTTATGGATCTATTTGTTTGTCCTCTGTAAGAGAGACACATTCACAATCAAGCTTGTACACCCTGCATCTTGTAGAGGGATATTACACTTGACGGATGGTAAAAATTGACTAATCTTCGGCGGCTTGAAGTATGTTTTAATAGAAGCTCGCTTCAAAATATAGCCAACCTTGTCTGTGACTCCTCTGATAGGGTAGTACACACAGGAATGTGGTCCTCTTACATAGGACAAAACAAAAAGATCCATTAAAACCCGCGTGAAAGAACATATAGCTGACGGAGGCACCGACGTTCTGGAAGTCTGCAGTCTGTGAACACTCAAGATCGTCCCCGCCATTACATCAGATTTGATAGACCACAAACTGCAAAAGAACATTGATTCCTACCAGGATGAATGCGAGGCTATTGAAATTAAAACATCCTAATTTCAATAGAAGATGGATGGTGCTGCCATCTGCTTGGGATCCTATAATTAACAAAATTAAATCCAAACCCAAGCATACCACTGCAAGACTTCAAGATACTGTAAGCTCATTCTGCGTAGATCGACCAAAATTAATATTCAAAACTGAAGGTAGCCAGCTAACTATGACATTAGACAAACACCTCAGTCCCCCGTGACCATGGGTGTTGAAAACACCCGAAACGTCGGGAATCAAAATAAGTAAAATTAAACGCGATAAAATCCGTAAAATTGTTTTATTCAATGTGTAGTGTCTGCGTAAATATAAGAAACCATTATGTCAACGAAGTTAGGCCTGCAGTGCGTATTGACGGATCTCTTATGTCCTCGAAATATTTTATTCCTTAGACACGCAGGTTTTTTCCCTGTTTTCAATCACCACCGAACACGTGGCAAATTAACACTTAAAATAGTTATCAACAATTTCATTGGTATCGGCGGGGATCGAAGTTGGGTCGCCCGCATATTGCTAAATTTACGGCAAACTCTTAGCACTGGAACTTTACTTTTATAGTATTCGTAAGTTAGTTAAAAATTTTCTTAATATGTTCTAAACTGATAGATACTTTTTCTTCTTAGTCTTCAGCTGACGTCAATTTCACAAAACGCGAGCCACTCGGGTCCGATCCCCCCCGGCACCAATGAAAATATTAATTGCAATTAAAGTGTTGACTTATCACGTGTCCCACGATGAATGAAAGCATCGAGAGGAAACCGGGCTTTCTGAGCAATTAAAAAAAATATTTCGAAGACGTGTGAATTCTGCCAACACGCATTTGGGCAGCGTAGCAGACTTTTCCTTGCCCTAAAATTATGCCTAAAACCCTCTCAGAAATGAGTTGTTTTAGGGTTTAGAAGGTTAGAGGGTTTTTGGCTTCATGTGGCTTAATGAAGCTATGCCCAGGCGACACCGTTTACTTTTAACTTTACTGATAAGTCATCTAAGAATAACAACAAATAGTCCCTCTTAGTGGCGTTGCCAGCATCTTAATTATTACAACGAACTTATGTATATTTAATTAAGGAGTTCTTAATTTCCTCGAAAAATGTCTCAATATTTAAAAAGATATAAATATTAAAGCTTTTTTATGAATATTCAATAGGAAATTTGGGTTAAGTGACGCCATAAGCTCAGCCTGTTGTGACCGTGTTATTTTATAAAGTTAATTATTAAAAATAATTCTGCTGGTGAATAAGTAGCTTCAGAGACATAAAAAGTTAATGTCTTTAATTTCTGAGGGGATATATAGTAGCCCCTTTATATTAAGATCACATCACGGAGATGGCGATATAACCATCACATTAACACAGGATGTATGAAGAAGAAGTTTTTTTATTGAATAAGTGTACAGTCCACCTGATGGTAAGTGAATGCTGTGGCCCAAAGTCACCTACATCTATCCTCGATTAAGAATCAAAATGCATATGCTTTGTTAACCCTGAGGACTAGGATGGAATGCTCTGTTTCCAGTAAAAAGGGCTTCCGGTTCTCTAAACTCACCATATGAAAACAGCAGCATTAAGCTATTTCACGCTGGTATTCTTTCATTGTTAGTGTATCTGTGTATCTTGTTGGCAGGCTAGCTTGTGATAGCAGGACGGTTTGTGATGACATGATGGCTTGCACGGTTAGAAAAATGATGGCGGGATGGGTTGCATCGCTAGGTAAACAATGACAAGATGGCTTCCATGGCTAAGGAAATGATGTATGAATGTCATTTATGGCTATAGAAACGATGGCTCAATGGCTTTGTGGTTAGAAAATGATGCTAGATGGCTTAGATGGCAAGAAAACCATGCCTCAGATGTCACTATCACTATCGTTCCACTATCATTGATCATTATTTACTGTTACGCTATTCTTTCAGCCATAGTGATTAAAAATAAACGATTATTATGATTGTCGTTATTGAAGAGAGGATTTACCTTCAGCGTTTATAATTTAAATAGTATAATTTCTTCGTTATATACTTGATAAATATTTCTTAAAGACTAACAATATTTTAGTTCAATTTACTATATTCCAGTTTCTGTGTAAAACAGATTCATTGAACATAACAAAGCTCTTGCTCCGCTGTATAAGGCCGAATGCAATTCCTATTGAGGACAAAGGAAGCGAACGCATAACTTGAAACGATATAAAGCTATTTATTAAATCCGGCCGTGCTCCACTTTGTTCATTAAAAGCTATGTGTAGTAAATTGGCAGAGACATTCAGTCTGTAAGATGTTTGATAATATACCGAATACAAAAGGCACGAGTGAAAAGGCTTTTGTTACGTTAAGATAGTGCAATTATTAATTTTCGTGGTAGAGCCATGCTGCAGCTATATTACTGGAATAGTTGTAGGACCACGCTCTCACAGAATACTAGCGTAAAATAGCAGCTTAACGCTGCTGTGTTTCGTATGGTGAGTGTAGAGAACCGGAGACCCTTTTACTGGAAACGAGGCATTCCATCTTAGTCCTCACGGGCGACAACGCATCTGCTATTTGATTCGTAATCGTGGATAGATGTAGATGTCTATGGGCCACAGCAACCACTTACCATCAGGTGGACTGTGCCTGTTTATTACCCTTATCCTATAAAAAAATTAACCATTTAGGGCTTCACCACAGTTTGCCGCCAGGTAGGATTAGTTATAAACTGACTCATAATAATAAAAAACACAATATTCTCAATATAATTTTTATTATCTTATATTTTTATCCTTATGCACTTGCCACAATATTTCACCACGCATAGGGTCGACTCGGAGAGAATGCCTGTATAATTGCTTTTATGAAAAACATGTCAAAATATTCTGAAATTAGATATTTGTCGCAGTAACATAGCAGCGATATCGGCGACATTAAGAAATTAGTTATTGTGTTAAACAAGCGCTATTTCTGCCGTTGAAATAACGCTTATTTTAACACAATAATAATTTCTAAGTAATGCGCCGATACATCGCTTATGCGTTGCTGCGCCGATATATATATTCAAAATTCAAATGCAAAGACATGACATATAAGCATATATTTAAGTTTTTGTCAACAGATAACGCTATGACGTGATTGAATCGCGATGTAAAAGGCAATGTCAATAGATTGAATGAAATATATTTTGAATGCACTAGGCGAAACATTATTATATTGTTAAAGTTGTTAAAGTTACAGCCTATATACGTCCCACTGCTGGGCACAGGCCTCCTCTCATTTCTGAGACTGAGGTTTTAGGGCAAGGAAATGTCCGCCGCGCTGCCCCAATGCGTGTTGGCGAATTTCATGCCTTGAAATATATTTTTCTTATTTCTAGACATGCAGGTTTCTCGCGATGTTTTCCTTCACTTAAAATTGCAATTACAATTTCATTGGTGCCGGCGATCGAACTCCGTTGCTCGCATTGAAACTTACAGCGAGCGCAACCATCTGAGTTACCACGGCTCAGATGCTTATATTGAGTAACTTGAGTAAATTTAGAACAGTGCTTTCGAAACCTACTCACGTGGTCTGTATTAATTGCGACGTTATACGAGTTAGTGTACAATGCCAATATTTCATCTTCAATAATATGGCGAAAAAAGAAAAATTTCTAAAATGGCCATATTTATACATTATAGTGAAGTAACAAAGGAGAAGTCGAAAGAAAGAAGAGAAGAACGTAGGTGCCTATTCATGACAGATCATGAATAGACAACCAGATTTTAAAAAGCATGCCAAGGAACGGTGTCACCCTCATGACTGAGATGAAATACCTCACTGCCTGTAGGTATACTGACTTTCTTACCTTATAAATCGCAGTAGAGTGATGAATACTTGGTGGCAGTAATAGGTACGGCAGTTAATCAGTAATAAGTTAGCAAAAATAGCCAAGTAATATCAAAAACTATTTTGTCTTCTCGAGTGCGACGTGTTATTTTTTCACTTTTTTATAGAATAAGGGTAACAAACGAGAGCACATTCCACCCTATGGTACGTGAATGCTGTGGCTCATAGACAGTTACACGAAGGATATATTATGGGGGATATATTATTATGAGTATAAGTAGGTATCAACATGTAGATGTGTTGTCACCCCTAAGGATTAAAGGAAGAGTAAAAGTAAAAAGGAGTAAAAGGTTCTCTACACTCACCATATGAAACGTAGTAACATTAAGCTACTATTTTACTCTGATCTCTTACATAGTATAAAACAAAATCGTTTCTGCCATCTGTGCTTAGAATCTTTGAGTGAATGAATGAATGAATGAATGATTTTTATTCATTGATCATAATAATACTTATTGAAAGTCATTTTTATTTACAACTGGTTCGAAAAATACCTCTGTCCTGGGAAGAACAAGAAACCCAGCTTGAACTACACAACGGATTTAAATGCAGTTTTCATCAATAGAAAAAATGATTTAAGTGAAAAGTTTATATGTATAATAGTTGCATATTATTTATTATATAATTCTTCTGTCTTCTGTGATTGAACTCCTCCTAAATGGCTGGACCAATTTTGATGAAATGTTGTGTGTGATTAAGTTGATTAGAGAATGGATTAGATTCACAATTGGACGCGGTAGGTGGCGTTGTTTTCAAGATACAGAAATCAACCGTGCGAAGCCGGGGCGGATCGTTAGTATTTTATAAGAGCGTGGTCCTTCCCCAAATGAGTCGAGCCGACTCATTTGTGTTGTAACCATAATATTGTAGCGTGGCTTTACCACGTTAGACATTTAATTTGTAAGTTAAAATTACTATCTACTACAAGTAACAATCCTGCTTCCTACTAATATTATAAATGTGAAAGTATAATTGAAACAATGTTTTCAAGCGTGATCTTTTAAAATAACGTCTGGATCGATCCTAATGAAAGGAATAGAAGTCGATTTTATATCGTGGATAGGACACAGGATACTTTGATACTTTTATACGTATACTTGATGTAAAAAACCGTTGCTCCAGGAAGTCCACAGTCTGTGAAAATGTTTAAGGTTGTTTCCGCTATTGTATCAAAGTTGATATACCACAAACTCAAACTTCACAACGTCAAAATTTGTGTAACATAATATGGGTCTAGACTCTCTTCTATCTGTGGAGTTTGGATTTAAACTCGAGATTGTCTCTGTGAATTCCGACCTAAGTGACAAGGCTTCAATAAGCCAAACGCTCAAAGCTATCCATGATAAAGCCTACAATTCAATAAACGGTGAGCGTTCCGAGAATTCTGTTAGAGGCAGACCGTCGGAGTGATTTGTTTTTTTTTTACCTGTCCACTTTGGTTTATAGATTATTAATGGTATTTAGATTATAAATGTAGGTACTCAGTATTTTTGATAACTGTTTCAATTGAAATGAACTGATTGCCGGGTAATGAAGTGGATAGTAACACAATGAGCGAGTAAATAAGTTTTACTGGGGCCGCGCGTTTAATTGCTGC
>JAGSMP010001006.1:0-77471 GCA_029286625.1 Parnassius orleans | reverse complement strand
AGCGTTGCGAGAATTCTGTTAGAGGCACACCGCCAGAGTGTTTTGTTTTTATTGATCTGTCCACTTTGGTTTATAGATTATTAATGGTATTTAGATTATAAATGTAGGTACTCAGTATTTTTGATAACTGTTTTAACTAAATTGAACTGATTGCCGGGTAATGAAGTGGATAGTAACACAATGAGCGAGTAAATAAGTTTTACTGGGGCCGCGCGTTTAATTGCTGCAGGAGCAAATATTTAGTGATTGTTATTTTCCTGATTACAGTTTTTAACAGGTTTACTAAACAAAGGCCTCCCTAAGGAATGCCACAAAACACGCTTTCAAACCATTTACTTCCTGCATGTCTTACCAAGTCGTCAATCCATCCATTGGGGACCGCTCTACGCTTACCGATACGAGGCTGTCACTCCATAACTTTTCTTTCCCATTGGTTGTCGATTCTTCGAGTTTATGACTGGCGCATTACCACTTAACCTTATTGATCCCTTTGGCTCGAAAATGTAGTGGTGTCCGTGTGCGTCATTGTAAATACACACACTGACAGACACAATGTAATTTTATGTTGGAAACAATAAACTTTTTATTATTATTATTACACGCTATGAAGCATTTCATCTTAGTCCTCATGGGTAACAACGCTTCTATAGTCTTCTTTGTATAAAGTTGGCAGCAGGTGTCCATGGACTGCAGTATTCACTTACCATTAGATGAACTGCAAGTTCGATTGTTACTTCAGTTTTATAAAAAATACGGTTGACCCTACAGGTCATCCCTGGAACAACCTGCTAATTTCAAATGCACAGCGCTCCAAATTCCATCTATTATGATATAATTTACTACATCAAAACTATCCGAGGAGAAATTTAAAAGTTATATGAAAAAAAATACTTTTTCGAACTTCCTCGTTAACGATTTCTCTTCAACGCATCAACCGATTTTCATGCGGTTCCAGCAATCAACGGCGTTTTTTGAGTTTAAAAGCTGATTAGATTTTAGAATTGATCGTTACATTTCTTGAAAAGACATTTAAAAAACATTTTTTTTAATTTTTTACACACACACACAAACATATATATATATATATATATATATATATATATATATATATATATATATATATATAAATATATACATACATATGCACACACACACACACAGACATAAATATAGTCATAATAGCCTCCTAGGACCTCAAAACGTTGAGATCTGATGAAACCTCGATTTTCGACAACTGAAACCAATAACTTCCCGATTTTTGAAAATCATTGATTTTCATAGCGAGAAGTTAAAAACTAAATAAAATAATAAAGTCCTAACTTCAACACAAATAAGTGTGACCTGCACTGCAGTCCTACGCGATCGTTCGCTAATCGTTTTTGGCTGCTGCTAAGAGGAAGCCTACGTGAGAGGAATCCCTAACAAATACGAAGAATTTTTATAAAATACCTCAATATCGTGAGTGCTCCCTTGTTCTTACAGAAATATGGCACTTAAAATATTTAACGCCGATAAAACTTTTATGTCTTGTACGTGTATATGTTAAGTCGTGTGTAACGCTGTTCGAGAAACTTAGATATATTATTATTGTTATATTTAAAAATATTAAAAATTAAGAAGCTAAGATTCGCATTATAAAATAAAATGATATGTCTTACCTAGTTTTAAGAGCACCTCCCGCCCTCCCAGTTTTCACCTGATGGATGCCTCGTTTGGAGGCGAAACACGTGTATTATTATCGACGGTGGTGGTCTTTCCTAAAGAAGTGGTGTTGGGAGTAGTAGTGTAAGGATAAATTGTGACCACCATCATCTGGAATCTATATCACCATATAGATTCCAGAGCAAGCTAACCTTACCTTGATAACTTGCTTGAAACGATACCTTGCTCATGACTGCGCGTATAATGCTTGGAAGCTCGTTCCAGAGTCTTACTGCGTGGGGTGTAAAATATTTGTACGAAAAGCTAGTGTTTTTTTTGAGGGATGAAATGAGGCATAGAGAGTAGAATTATCTTTTTACCATCCTGAGTTTTTTTTAAATAGAATGTGAGTGATAAACGCCCACACAGTTTACTTGACCGTTAGTAGATGCTGTAGCCCATAGACATATAGACGTCTAGATCTTTCTTCAAATAAATATCAAAATGCAGTTACATTGTCACCCTTGAATGCCCTTGAAGATTAAGATGGAATCATCATTGACAGCAATAAGTGGTAATAAGGGCCATCGGTTCTCTATAATCACAAGACGAAACATAGCAATTTTATATTAGTGATAATAGAATCAGTCTAAAATTTCATACTTGATTTTAATATTTCATGAATGTCCATCATTTGAATAATGCATTATTGATTATATATTTTTCCTTAACGGAGGATAGATGCGGATATATATGGGCCACAGCATCTACTCACCATCAGGTAGACTGTGTGCTCGTTTGTTATCCTTATTCTATTACAAAATGTACATAAAGAACCTCTAAAGAAGAATTACATATTTTATTGTAACCACGGATTGTGACATAAATTCTTAAACTTAGAACCTAGAGTAATAATAATTTAGAAAACATAAATTCTCAAAGAATCTGTCACTAGAAAAGTATGTTATTATTACACTGTCAGGCACTTAAATCCTTTTGTTGATGATTATATAAAAGAAAAAATGAGATTAAGTTCAAGAAAAGAAATGATTAATGAAGCAGTATTTAAGCATGAAAAATACAAGCGATAAAATAAATTATAACAAGTATAAAGGCACAATACAAAAGTGAAAAGAATTGGGCCTTTTCACGAAAAAATGCAGTAATTTAAAGTACTATAATACAATATGGTAGGACTATTTCAAAGTTATTAATTTGATGCTCTATAAGAACAATAGTAGAAGTAGTGTAGTTCTTACGTGGCTTGTAGCACGAATGGGTCGACTTGACCGGCGATCAACTAGTATAACTTACTGTGTCCTTTGTAAAACTATAGACATCCGGTACTCGCGTACGGGGGTGGGAGGACGGGGAGGGTTCAGGGGAAGCCCTGGGTACCCTTCCCCCGTTGCGGATATGTATAATTCATGAGTAATTTTGTTTTGTAAAATCATAACCTTACGTATTTACACAGGAATATTGACTCAAAGTTATTTTTTCAACGGCTTCGGCGCTGCGGGAAGTGCAGCCCCTTCGCCCTTGCGTAGCAAATCACAGGTATCCATGCTCACCTCCACAGGTTCGGCTTATTGGTCGCCTTCAGCGACCAGTCTCAGCCGCTACGGCTCACACAGGTGCCTGCGATCTACTACAGCGGGCGGGTGCTGCTCTCCCCCCGCGCCTACGGCTTTACAAAAACACTCTAGTGGTAGGGCAGACAAGACTACGTGGAGTCGGGGAGTTCTGATTCGGTTTTAGTACAGATTCGACCTATCTTATCTATAAAACCAGGTTACCCTAAACTCTGCTATGATAGTAGGTAAATGAAACAATGTAATGTGAATTGTTATAATTTTGTTTTCTGAAAAACCTCTTTGACTGCTCTCCACTGCGACTCAATTTGTTGTGTATGAGTCCCATCTTCAGCCACAAATGGATTGTCAGGGTCCGAGTAGTTAACTTTTTTATGGGTGACCCGTTTCGTTATATTATATGCAATTTTTAGTTAGTGAAATTTATTTTTATAATGAAAACATAATTAAATTCAAGTACCAGACGCCTACTTCATAATACTAGACTAGACCAAATTGACATATTTGAGTTTCGTTAACGCAATATTTATTGAAATTTATTTTATCGTAATTAATTCAAAACGCATTTCCGACATCCAAACACAGTGTAAAAGATTCAAACTTAACCCTGACAAGCCTCCTAAACTGAAAACATAATTAAAATCAAGTACCGGACGTCTATAGCCAACCTGTGTCCTTAATACGCTGACCCTAGAAAAATTATATAAAAAAAATCATTTACAGCCTAACAAAAGTCCACTGCTGAACATAGGCCTCCATCATAGATTGCCTCATAGTTTTTTTTTATTACTTGCATACCCTCAGGTTCGTTGCCCTCTGTAGCCTCTTATGAACCCACGAAACGATATGGGTATAGTGGATATTTTTACAAAGGACAAACACGGACAAAAAGAAAAAAAGACTAGATGTATTTAGAAAATAAATAAAGAGTAATTTCTTTTGTAACGACAATACGGGGTAAAGCATTCTCACGAAACATGAAGCAGAAGAAGCTTAAAAAGCTTTTCTCTTTATGCATAACAAATTCTCATTTACAGTTTCTCAGAAAACATAGCGTCAAAACTTTGAAGTTTTTTTTATACAGCTGTAAAAAATCTGCTAAATATTGTACGAGCGTGAGGCGTAGAATGCTATATTTGTGTGTGGCAAAATTCCTTTTTGTGTATTTATTGCTATTATGCTTACCTGCTCAAATCCCATAGTGTTCATTTTCCCTGTTAGTGATTGCTAAAAAAAGTTGCTTTTGGGAGGAGTTGAGTGAGTGGAGACAAATCGTGGAGTTCTTCAACTAACTTTACATGCTTGATGCACACTGATGATTGAAGACGAGGCTCTGTCAAAATACTGATAGGCGGAGGCGGGGTGGGGGGGGGATTTATCTATTTATATAGGCCTTGCTCAAATATCGCAGACTATTGAGCAGAATTACAATAGCTCTGTGCTCCAAAATTCGTCTGCCCAGTGCCCAGCCTGGTGGTCAGTATGTTGTCTTCCAAATAATTTATGTATACTGGTGAACTATTGAAATAGAATAGAATAATTTTATTCAATATTGATTACAAGTAATTATTATTGAAAGTCATTTTTTTACTTTACCACTGGTTCGGAAAAAAACCTCTGTCCTGGGAAGAAGCAGCAAGGAACCCAGCGGAACTTTTTTTTAAAATAAATTTAACAATATAAATGGTTACAAACTATTAGTAGTAAACTAATAGTTTATGGTAACGATTGTGATCCTGAGGGAGGCAACAGAAGGAAATTAAAATGGGAGATGGGCACAAGCATATTTCTGATAACAACTAAAAATAAAGCTGCGTTTGCCAACCCGTCTGCAAGTGAGCGAATATAACAAATAGTCCTCAGGGTTGACAACGTATCTGCATTTTGATTCTTAATCGAGGATAAATGTAGATGTCTATGGGCCAGCATCCACTTACCATGAGGTGTATTATGTGCACGTTAGTCACCCTTAATCTATAAAAAAATTACTGCTATTTGGCGCAGAAATAGTTAAGATAGGATGGTACCTACCCAGATGAACTCCTATTTAAACGAAATAACAATACAAGCTCTAAATTGTTATTCGTTTACGGAAAATTTAACTTAATCATGTAGTGTAATAAAGTAGAACCATGCTGCAGCTATATTAGTGGTATAGTTGTAGCACGAATGGGTCGGCTCGACCGGGGAAGGACCACGCTCTCACAGAATACCAGCGTAAAATGGCAGCTTGACACTGCTGTGTTTTGTATGGTGAGTGTAGAGAACCGGAGACCCATTTTACTGGAAAAGAGGCATTCCAAAATGTAGATGTCTATGGGTCACAGCAACCACTTACCATCAGGTGGACTGTGTGCTCGTTTGTCACCCTATCCTATAAAAGAAAAAGTATCCTTTGTGATATACCAACCAATGCATCAGACTTAATAAATTACCTTTATTTGTAGATAAAACATGATATGGCGCTACCAATAAAACTATAAATCGTATAAATATTTCCATTGAAAGTAATTGCAGTTCTTCCTATGGGAATAGACTTAAGCGTTATCGTTGCAATAATTTTATGCGAACTACATTACTTCATATAATTGCTGTTGGTTTAAATTAATGATGTTGACTCACACTGAGAGTGATGTGATTGCCATGAAGGTAGAAAATCCGTTACCCTATGGAGATTTATGTTACCATAATTTATACGATTTACCATTTAGGACTTCATCCCTACTTATCATCAGTTGGCACTGTACTCATCAACCTTTTTTTTCATAGAGTAAGGGTGAAACGAGCACGCAGTCCACCTGATGGTAAATGGATGCTGCGGCCTATAGACATCTACATATATCTCGATAAGAAATATAATACAGATGCGTTATTACCCTAAGAACTAAGATGGAGTGCGTCGTTTCCAGTAAAAAGGGTCTCTGGTTCTCTAAACATACTATACAAAACACTATTTTTAACTTATTATAAACCAGTGCTTGACCACAATCCCACCTGGTAGTACTCGTAAGTGATGATGAAGCCCTAGATGATAAATCGCACTGTCTTAGCGTAACAAAAGCCTATTCACACAGCATTATTCTGCTGATTCACGCTGGTATTCTGTGAGAGCCTGTGAGAGCGTGGTCCTACCCCGGTCGGGCCGACACTTTCGTGCTTCAGCCATAATATAGCTGTAGTATGACTCTAAAAATACATGGCTTAAAATGTGTATAAAAAGAGTTGACTTTGTAAAATAAACAAAGATATGAGAGGAGGCCTATTTCTATCATAGGACGTCAACTTTTATTTTCCTTACTGCGATAAAGTTTGCGGTCAAATATTACCCTTTATATTTCGTTATACCACACGAAGGTTAGTCATTAGTTTCGTCGACCTACAGATTTTCTTTTTAAAATAAGAGTGACAAAATAGCATTGATTGCACCTGATAGTACATGAATGCTATCAGATGCAATGAGTGCTATAGACTGCTGCCCATAGACACCTATATCTTTTCTCGATGAAGGGTCAAAACGTAATTACATTGTCGCACCTGAGGATTAAGATGGAATAAGATGATTCAAGTCCACCCAATGGACTTGAATCGTCTTATTCCATCTTCCATCATAAGTTTCTATTCTCGCCAATCACCAAATGAAACAGCTGCATTATGCTGCTTTTTTACGCTGATATTTTGTGAAAGCATGTTACTCCCCAGATCGGGCCGAACCATTCGTACAGCCGTATTCGTGCAGCCTTAATACAGTTGCAGTTATAGCTCTTTGGTTTCAAAGGTTTGGTTGTAAACATACAGATAAAATCATTATCATTCATGATCATCATCATAACCTATAATCCCCCATAGATTACCTCTTATGGTCCTCGAATGTACAGAGCAATTGATTTATATAAAGTTTTCATTCATTTATTCATCACAGCCCTTCACAAGTCCACTGCTGAACATAGGCCTCCATTAAGGAATGCCACAAAGCACGGTCCTGAGCCATTCCTGCATGTCTTACCAGGTCGTCACTCCATCTAATGGGGGGACGCCCTACACTTCGCCTCCGGTACGAGGCTGCCCCTTGAGTGTGTGATATAAAGTAACAATCGATAACAATCGATGATCGATATCACGTATAATCACATCACTATTATTCCAAGCGGTATGCTTGCTATCCTCGACAACAATCAAATGCTGGTGCTGCAAAATGCCACCTGGCAGCGTTGGACTCAGTGGAGAGACGTGCCAAGAGGCTCAGTGGTGACCTTGATTTGGTTGAAACCAATCTTGTCAGCGTCGAGCACAGGCGCAGAGTAGCCAGTCTCTCGGTGTTCTATAGGATGCATTTCGGTGAGTGTGCGCAGGAATTACACGCTTTAATTCCTCCCTCTCCTTTCCACCATCGGACAACCAGGAGGTCGGTGGGTCTTCATCCCTTCGTTGTCGATATTCCATGCATTAGAACCAAACGGTTTGCTTCATCTTTTGTAATGCGTACAGCAAAGGAGTGGAATAATTTGCCGGCGTCTATCTTTCCGTCCGAATACAATCTGGGCGTCTTCAAGGCAAGAGTGAATAGGCTTTTGTTACGCTGACACAGTGCTGAAGACAGTGCAATATTAGTGTACTATCTAAGGCTGCATCACCACTTACCACCAGGTGGGATTGTGGTCAAGCACTGGCTTATAATAAGTAAAAAAAAATCGGCTATCGGTTCGCTAAAGCTTCTCCCTTACTCTCCTTTCAGTAGATACGTGCCTAGAACTCAAATAAATTCCAATAGCTAATTCTCTCAGAAATGAGAGCTACGATGTAAATTTACTCAGTCGCAGTAGCAATGGGAAATTTAGATGATTTGTTCTGGAAAATTAGATTTTCCAGAACAAATCATTTTATTAAAGGTGTTAAATATTAATTTGCTTAGATCCGCAAGATAAAATAAAATGATGTATTACCTAGTTTGAAGAGCACCTCCTGCCCTCCGTCAATTGCGTGCACTATCTCTGTCGCCACTAATCCCAGCAACACTACTCCCAACACTACTACACTAGAAAAGACATACCACCATCAATAATATGACACGTGTTTCGCCTCTACACGAGGCATCTACATCTGAAGTAGACTCTGCGGTGGCTGACCGCTAAGTATTAGCTATCTAAGCAAATTAATGTTTAACACCTTTAATATAATGGATTACCGCAAAGTAACGCCTAATTATATTAAAAACATCAATGTATTTTTTATTTTATTATTGGTGTTATTTGGGGTTTTCATTTTTTGCCCGGAACCCTAATTTTTTCAAGAACAAAAGTAGCCTAAGGTACTCCTTATGACATCAACTATCTGCCAGTGAAAGTCCCGTCAAAATCGGTTCAGTCATTTCGAAGAGTAGCCGATACGGCTGAACCGATTTTGACGGGATAGACAGGTAGTACCATCGTATATACTTTCATATGCATTTAGTAAAAGGCTCTAATTTTGACATTACAAACAGACACTTTAATTTTAATTATTTGTATAGATGTATAGATAGGCGAACGAGCATGTGGTTCACCTAATGGTAAGTGTTGACCACCGCCTATGAACAACTGCAACACCAGAGGAATCGTTAGTGCGTTGCCGACCTTTTAATAAGGAGTAAGCTCGTTTCTTGAAGGTTCCTAAGTCGTAACGGTGCGGGAAAATCACCAGTCGTAAACGATTCCACAAAGTACTCGTACAAGGAATAAAACTCGTATTAAATCGCACAATAGTGGACCGCCAAGCATCCAGATGATGTGGATGCAATGTGCACAGTTTAGTGGGAGTGGAAGCAAATATTCAGCATCGTATTGCAGCTGCCCGGCTGAAATAGAGGGAGGTAACTGTACCTTGTGACTTAAAAATACCCTCGAGACGATGATTTACAAGACTATAATTAAACTAATTGTTATGTATGGAAATGGAACGTGGAACATAGAACACAGAACCAAGTCCACGCCATAACAGTGTCAGAAACAAAGATGCTTCGGTGGATGTGCGGAGTGATGAGACTCGACAAAATTCGCAAAGAGTTTCGCAACGGAAGTTTTGGTGTGCGCGACATCGCCGAAAGCTCCATGAAAGTAAATTGCGTTATTGCGTTAGTATGGACATTTAAAGCGCCGACCTTTAAATTATATTGTGGAAAGAAAGCCTTAAGTCTGAATATATCTGATTATTATTATAATCAAGTATGTAAGAATTTTGGTTTTTCGAATATTGTGTATTTGTACAGCGATCTTTTTGAGCCGCTGCAAACAACCGATACAGTGTCCACTTACGACGGCGATTGACGCCGAACTATCTGAGTGAGTAAGGCAGCCTCTATTTTTTAAAAAATAAATTCATAAAAGGCTGCTAAAACAACAAATATATCGACATTTCGCAGCCGAAAAATATTAATTATAACTAAACAAAAAAAAATTAAACTGCCATTTACATTCAATGGCTTCCTACATGATAGATGAAGATTTTTAAAAATAGATTGAGTTGAACAATTGATATTTTCAAAATTTATCGTATTTACGAAGCCATGCGGACTTGATAAATCCACACCCTAAGCCACTAAAACCCCTTTTTTATGTAAATATAGCAATTTATCGATTTAAAAAATATATTAATAAGTTCAACAATCTTCATGCGACAAAACTAGTAGAACATACCTGCTCGCTTAGCGCTTACGGCATGCAATATTATGAAAAGGAGATCAATTCGGAACAAACGACGTTCAGGGTTGGGTGCCACGCTCTATACCAGTTGCTTAAACTATAGGAATATACAATGCTTGAGCTTAGTTTTTAAGTTATAGGGAGTTTGAACATAGCTCTAAATACACACTGCTGGTGCGGAACTTGGATGACATCATATTAGGTTGTGTCTATATTAGCTAGGAAAGTCATCCATATTTGATTACTCTAATAAAAAAAATATTTTTTTTATAATTTGTAGAGCTGTGAGGGACATAAAGATAGGGGTTTTTTCAGAAAGAATACGAGTTTAGGCGTCTATGGATTATGTTTAATAACATAATACTATCCGTTGTCACCGTTATCACAGAATAAATTATATGTGTTATTTAAGTAGCATGTTACAAATTATATTAATTTAATGATTTCTTATATTTACGCGAACACCACACATTTAAATAAAACTAGTTTTACGGATTATGTCGCGTATATTAACTTATTTTATATTCCCGACGTTTCGAGTAATTTACAGCACCCATGGTCACGGGGGGGGTGGGGGTACTGAGGTCTTTGATGTCCCAATGTCATAGTTAACCACGGCTACCTCCAGATTAAAAATCATTATTTTTTGTTCCGATCTATGCAGTATGAACTTCCAGTATCTTGAAGTCTTGCAGTTGTATGCAACTCCCCGTGACTCGAAACGTCGGGAATATAAAATAAGTTAATATACGCGATAAAATCCGTAAAACTAGTTTCATTTAATTATAATCATTGAAATAGTGATGTACGTTCTATAAATACTAGGGACAAGAACAAGTTAGTTATACCAGTTACTCGACTCCAAGACTAATTCGTTCATGGGGCAATGGATGCGCTTAGACAATCAAGTCCCAGAAAATATCCAGGCCTTATCTATCAAAAAGTAAAAAAAATATTAGGCAATAATTGTTAAGTAAGGGTTTTTATACTGAAGAGTACATAATTGATAATAGCCCCTGGAAATGAGGTGATCGCTACCATGCTGATTCTAAATATTTTCATACTAATTGTATAAAATATTATATTGTAAATAAAAATTTTAATGTCTCGCTGGGTTTCTTGTTGGTTCTTCCCAGGACAGAGGTTTCTTCCAGTAGTAAAGCTTAAATGACTTTCAATAAGTATTCTTTTAATCTATATTGAATAAAAATGATCCTATTATATTCTATTGGTATTTATAATTCTACGTTTCATGGTAACATTTAAATTCATAAAAATAGCAATAACTTGTTTCACTTGCACACTTAGAACGCGAAGCGAAGCTTTGGGCTTGGGCTTTACTGTCGACTCGTCAAGGTCACGCTATTTTGACTTCACTTGAATTCATAACTTCTTGCTTATCTATGCAAGATAAGCAAGAAGTTATGAATTCAAGTAAAGATCAAAATAGCGTGTTGCTTGCTCTTTCTTGCTTAGCTTTTTTTTATAAAATAGGATGTAAAGTAGGGGTAGACATGTGGCTCACTTGATGACAAGCCACAAATTAATACGTGGTAGAGCCATGATGCAGCTATATTAATAGTATAGATGTAGCACGAATGGGTCGGCTCGACCGGGGAAGGACCACGCTCTCACAGAATACCAGCGTAAAATAGCAGCTTTATGCTGCTGTGTTTCGTATGGTGAGTGTAGAGAACCGTAGACCCTTTTTACTGGAAAAGAGGCATTCTATCTTAGTCCTCACGGCTGACAACGCATCTGCATTTAAATTCGCAAACGAAGATAGATGTAGATGTCTATGGGCCACAGCAACCACTTACCATCAGGTGGACTGTGTGCTCGTTTGTCACCCTTATTCTATATAAAAAAAAGCCATGAGCCATGAGGCATTAGAGCATGGCTGTCAATGAAAATCCGCAACATAAGATATATTGCAGGTATTAACACCTACGTGCCTGCGTTGTAGCAGGTACTGCTGTTAGAAATTTGATAACACAAAATTTGTTCTCCGTTACAACCTATTTTATTATATGTATAAGCAGTGCATGTAGTATAGACGAGATGGACAGAGTCGGCAAGGGACGCTCTAAGCCTAGACGGAAGTGTATCGACCAAATTTATACGTGGTAGAGCCACGCTGCAGCTACATCATGGTTGTATCAAGTATGGGTCGGCTCAACCGGGGTAGGACCAAGCCCTCACATAATGCCAGCGTAAAATAGCAGCTTAATGTCACGTGATGAGAACCGGAGACCCTTTTTACTGGAAACGAGGCATTACATCTTAGTCCTCAGGGGTGACAACGCATCTGCATTTTATTTCTTAATTGAGGATAAATGTAGATGTCTATGGGCCACAGCATCCAATTACCATCAGGCGGACTGTGTGCTCGTTTGTCACCCTTATCCTATTAAAAAAATACATAATACATCACATATATATACTTCTAAATATAGCTGCAGCATGGCTCTACCACGTATTTGTATTTACGGATTATTAACAGGAAAGGTCAGAACAGCGTCTGCTAAGTCAACCAGTATATTTTTTTAACCTGAGACCGCTTTTAAAGGGAAATTTAGTAAAAGAAAAGCAAATATCAACAAAGCGGGCATTTACTTGACGTAAACACATCATTATCCGGCGATGTTACATCCATAACTCGCTTGCGACCTTCATAATAAACCACATTAGGTATAAAGTAGGAGCGCTTATGTCATTAGCAAAAATGTTGAATGTATGTTTAGCAAAAAAGGCTAAATGATGTTGGAGCTGCGATGACTAAAGAGTAGGGCGAATACGTAATATGTACACAGCAAATTTGTATTAAAATTTTATGTTGTGACTAGCGACTAGTCCTGATTTTGTCTAGATTATGTGTCTATTGACTGCAGATTTACCATGTGACCTTATTCAGGACCAATCCCGCCATTACATAAGATTTTACATACCATAAATTACCAAAAAAAAACGAATTTTACCAAGGATGACTTACGCGGGAAAAACATCGTAATTTCAGTAGAGGTTGAGTTCTGTCATCGGCTTAGAATCCTGTAAATAATAACAGTAAATTAAAACCCAAGCATTCCGCTGCAAGACTTTAAGATACAATATTTTCTACTGACGTCACTCTCATAGAATACCAGCGTAAATAGCAGTATAACGCCGCTGCGTTTTGGCAGTACGTGAGGGCAATATGATCATCCGGTTAATATGGTCACTTTCTTATAACTCAAAAACTACAGCCTTATTTGCATATATGGCTTTGTGATACGATAGCTCTTCAGCAGTCATTCAAATAAGGGTCAAAAGGGCGCCGCTTTTTCGACGCCATTTTGACAGTTGATATTATAGTAAATATTTTAGTCGATTTTAGTATTGGGCAGTGTAGTTAGCTTTCTTTAAGTTGATTTTTCGAAGTTTTCCTAATTATTGCCAAGGCTTGTTTGCTACTTTTTTCTTAATATATTAGTTATAGTATGCGATATTGTGTATTTGTCTCTGTCCTCCTCCTAGTTTTTGTTTTATAGGGCGGCAAAGCTTAAGGTGTCTATATTACCCTCACGTGCCTTAGTTCGTGGCGGGAACCGGAGACTCTTTTAACTGTTAACGTAGCATTCTATCTTAGTGCTTTCTAAGTGATAGAACTCCTACCTCCTTCCTAGGTTTAGGACACTTTTTCTGCTAAGGTGTCCCTCTGGGCTGGTATCCTCTACCTATTTCTGCCGCAAAGTAGCAGTGCTTGCACTGCTGTGTTCCGGTCTAAAGGGTACAGAGAGCCAGTATAATTGCAAACTGTGAGGCATTCCATCTTATTCCTCAAAGGTGACAACGCATCTGTAGTCTTCTTTGTTTGAAGTATGTTACAGGTATCCATGGGCATGTATATATATATCATGTGCGATCTAAGGGGGTGGTAGATTTTACGCCGCTACCATACGGCGAGGAGCCGAGTCTATCCTTTCGGCTTTGTCGCTCGTTTAGCACCACCCGGGGGACACGTGTAGGGTGGGCCTAAGGTTAGGTGGTCGAAGCCTACGGACGCGAGCGACTCATCGCATCATGAGCCAACACATTAAAGAAATGGCCCCGAGTTCCCGGCGCCCCTTTAATGGGGCAGGGGTGCGAACAATCTCCGGGAGTAAAACCGGCGACGAGGTTCGCCACCCGTCACGTTCTGTCTCCCGGAGGGGCGAAAAGTGGATTGCGGAGGCCCGTCTGGCTACGCTGAATGTATGTGGAGTAATGAATGATAAGATGGATGAAATATGCGAAATGATGAATGATAGAGGAATAGATGTCTTATGTGTAAATGAGACGAACGAAGGGAAAGGATGCCACTGCACATGGCATGTATACCGCTTACTGGTCTGGTGTAGACGAGACCGAGCGGGCATGCCAGGGAGTCGGTGTCATCCTTTCAGAAAGAATGGGTCAATGTGTGAAAGAGTATGAATGTGTAAGCCCAAGGCTGGATGGCTGTGGATACGAATGAAAGTGGGCTTAAGGAAGTTGTTTGTGCTAGGGGTGTACGCCCCAGACATGTCTAAGCCCACTTATATCCGAGAGCAGTTTTGGGACATGGTAAGGATGATGTTGATGAAATGTAAGGGAAATGAAAAGATCATTATGTTAGGAGATTTTAATGGAAGGGTTGGGGTGAAGAGGTCTGGTTATGAAAGGATATTAGGAATGTTTGGCGATGAAAGTGTAAATGAGAATGGTGAAGACCTCCTCGCCGTATGTGAGGAAAAGAATCTTTTTGTGACGAATACTTTCTTTCGCCATAAGAGGATTCACATGTATACATGGGAAAGAGGTGATGATAGAAGCATGATAGATTTCATAATTGTGGATGAAAGAATGCGGAGCGCAGTGGTAGATACAAGAGTTTACCGGGGTCCAACGTAGGACGGATCATTACTTGGTCTTATGCCGAATTAATGGTCTATTCAGGCGTTGGCGGCATCGGACATCTGTGTCTACCACTGCGTTACAGCGTATAAGAACAGAGAGGTTACAAGATGAAGGTGTGAAAGAGAAGTATAAATGTAGACTGAGGGAGAATATAAATGGTTTGAATGAAATATGTATGAATGATTTAGACCTGAAGACTGTATGGAATAATGTTAAGAAAGTTTTGGTGGATGCAGCCACTGAAGTATGTGGTGTAAATAAGAGAACGAGTGAAAGGAAAAATAATACGTTGTGGTGGGATGATGAGATTCGGATGGAAGTTGAAGCAAAGAAGAGAGCATGGCTAGATTTACTGGCAACCAAAGTTATGATATATGGTATGAATGATGAGATTGAAAGAAAAAAGGCAGACTTTAGACTTATAAATAAGAGAGTAAAAGAAGTTGTTGAAAGGAAAAAGCAAGAAAGAATGGATAAGAATGATAGAAGGATATCTGATAACTTCCAGGCCAATATTAAAATGTTCTGGAAACTCGTAAGAACTGCTAGGGGAAATTCAAAACAGCCTAGAATGAATGCTATACGAGACGAGAATGGCTGTATGCTGAATGATAAAGTTTCGAATTTAAAGAGATGGAAGGAATACTTTGAAAGCGTGTTTATGAGTGAAGGGCCGTCTGAATTAAGTGAAAAAGAAATTCCGAAAGAAGTGGAGAGAGGTAGGGAGATAAGTGTAGATGAAATAATGAAAGCAATGAAAAGCATGAAAGCAGGTAAGGCAGCCGGATATGATAGAGTATCACTCGAAATGCTAAGGGCTGGAGAGGGAGTGGTGGCAGGCCTGCTGTACACCTTGTTTAATTTATGTTGGGAACTGAAGCAGGTACCGGAAGACTGGTGCAAAGCCGTTATAGTCCCAATATATAAAGGAAAAGGGTCACAGCAGGACTGTAAAACTACTGTAGATCAGCTTGCTTAGCATTGTGGGTAAACTGTATGCTAAGGTGTTAATTGAAAGAGTTATGGAAGAAACTGATGGAAAAATTTAGGATGCAAGCTGGATTTAGAAAGGAATGGGGTGTACGGATCAAGTATTTTCCATGCGCATGATTGCGGAGAAGTTTTGGCCAAAAACAGAAAGTTTTTTGTGCTTTCATGGACTTGGAAAAGGCTTATGACAGAGTGGACAGGAATGTGTTATGGCAAACACTCAACTCATTTGGTTTGAGCGCTGGTTTGATACAGGCATTGAAGTCTCTTTATAGGGATTCTAGTGCTTGTGTCAGGATCAACGGGGTCTACTCGGACTGGTTTGGCATCCAAAAAGGTGTCAGACAGGGCTGTGTAGCTTCCTGGCTGTTTAACCTATTTATGGACAGTTGTTTGCAAACTTTGAAAGTTGAAGAATGTGGGGTGAGTTAACCGTCAAATGCCTTTTGTACGCCGATTATTATAGGCCGAGTTACAAATGATAGTTACTTTAATGAACCGGTCGTTAAAAGAAAAAGGTATGAAAGTGAACGCAAGTAAGACGAAAGTGATGGTTTTTGAAAGAGAAGAAAGTAAAACGTTATGTGAAATAAGAATAGAAGGGGAGTTGATTGAGCAAGTGGATGAGTTTGTATATTTGGGATGTTTATTTAGCAGGGATGGTAGATATGATAAGGATATAGAACGACGAGTGAACGCAGGAAATAGAGTGAATGGGGCTCTACACGCTATTGTAAAGAGTCAGAATGTGTCAAAAAAGGCACGTTTGGCAATTCACAATGCTGTGTTAGTCCCTACTTTAATGTATGGTAGTGAAAGTTGGGTCTGGCAGAAGAAGCATGAGAGTAGAATAAATGCTGTAGAAATGCGGTCATTAAGGAGTATGCTAGGACTGAATCTGAATGACAGGGTGAGAAATAGTGTGATAAGAGAAAAGTGTGGTTTGCAAGATGACGTTGTGACCAGGATTAAGAAGGAATGCTTCGGTGGTTTGGTCATGTAGAAAGAATGAACGAAGAAAGAGTGACAAAGCAAATTTATGCTGCAGAAGTGAACGGCAGAGTCGGAAAGGGACGCCCTAGACGAAGGTTTATCGACCAAATTGGCGATATATTGAAAATGGGCCAGATTAGGAGTACCCTTAACCGACGAGCGTGTATGCGTAGATATATGGATGTAAAGGAGGCGAGAGAGGTGTGCCAGGATCGTTCCAAATGGAAGTCCGTAGTCTCTGCCTACCCCTCTGGGTGACAGGCGTGAGTGTTTATGTATTATGTATGTATATGTTTATGTATATATATCATGTATAGGTATCCATGCAATAGCCACTAATAGTCACGTGGACAATAAGTTTGTTTTCTAACTTCAATTTTATAAAAAAGTGACAATGCATCTGTATTTTGATTCTTTACCAAGGATTTAGTTGTAGGTTTATAGGTCACATCATTTACTTACCATTTGGACAGTATGTTCTTTAAAGTTACAGCCTAAATACGTCCCACAGCTGGGCACAGGCCTCCCCTCATTTCTGAGAGGGTTTTAAGGCAAGGAAGTGTCCGCCGTGCTGCCCCGATGCGTGTTGGCGAACTTCACATGTCTTCGAAATATTTTTTTTTTCTTATTTCTCAGACATGCATGTTTCGTCACGATGTTTTCAAAATTGCAATTGACAATTTCATTAGTGCCGGCAGGGATCGAACTCGGGTTCCTCGCGTTCTTTGTTCGACCTTAATCTAAACAAAGATCAAAATTCTAAATTATACACTAAAATTTATGTTTATTTCCAGTCTGTTATCAAAGAGGTACATTGATGAGCAAGTAATAATGACAATGAAATAATTCCGAGGGTTATAACATTAGGAAACGAATTAAGACCCCCTCCCCTTCATTTAGATCTATTGTCTTGAACACAAAAGACATCCATTAAGTGTTTTGATCAACCATTACAATGGTAAGAGATTCTTTCGAGTTTTTCAAATGAGGTAATAAATAATTTCTAGTTCAACGTGAATGGGGAATTCTTCTTCTTGGTAAAAAGGTAAAAGGTCTTTCTAGCTGGTAAAAGTTCACAGCTGGACATGAACCTTTCCTCTAGTAAGGAAGATTTGAAATATTTTTGTTAGAATTATGGGTGAAATATGATTGACTTACCATCGCATAGACCATATAGTCCATGCGATGGTAAGTGAATGCCATGGCACATAGACACTTTCATCTATTGTCGCTTAAGTATCAAAATACAGAATGCGTTGTCACCACTGAATACCATGATGCAATGCCTCACAGCTTGTAATTTTACTATTGTAAGCCGTGTCGTGACGGTGTTAGAATAGCCCCTACCCCATATCATCGCGTGGGTGTCTTAAGAGGCGACAAAGGGAAACAAATTAGGAGATAGGCAGCAACGTCTTCCTAATAACAACTAAAAATAAAAATAAAAACTGCGGTTAAATAAAACTAGTTTTACGGATTTTATCGCGTATATTAACTTATTTTCAATAGAGAAGATGGCTGGGTGCTACCATCTGCTTGGGATCCTATAATTAATAAAATAAAATCCCAACCCAAGCATACAACTGCAAGACTTCAAGATACTGTAAGTTCATACTGCGTAGATCGGAACAAAAATTAATAATTTTTAATCTGGAGGTAACCGTGGTTAACTATGACATTGGGACGACAAAGACCTCAGTCCCTGGTCAGTCCTCAGTCATGGGTGCTGTAAAGTACTCGAAACGTCGGGAATATAAAATAAGTTAATATACGCGATAAAATCCGTAAAACTAGTTTTATTTAAATGTGTAGTGTTCGCGTAAATATAAGAAATCATTATGTAAAACTGCGGTTGCCAACCCGCTTGCCAAGCGTGGCACTATGACAACCTACTATGGCTCCCCATAGATTGCCTCATAGGGGGTATGAGGCAATCTATGGGGAGCCCTATGTTCAGTAGTGGACTTTAATAGGCTGTAAGGGTTAACGGTTCTAATTATACAGGCTGTATATACCCTTCAGACTAGAACGCAGCGGTGCAAGCAATGCTTTTTGGCGGCAGAATTAGGTAAGACGATGTACCATCGTCTGCTTAGACACACTCATAGATATAAAACGAGTTGTACGACGTCAGAAATTTATGAGAAAGTTTTGATATTTTCTAGAAAATATTTTTTTAAACTGCATTATTTTTATTATAGTGTTGAGAACCGGAGACCTTTTAATTGGTAACGAGACATTCTATCTTAGTCCTAATGGGTAACAAAGCATCTGCATGTTGATCAAGGATAGATGTAGATGTCTATAGGAAACAGCATTCACTTACCATTAGGTTGACTGTGTGCATGTTTGTAAACTTACTTTTCAATGTCTTCTAGACCGAATTTCGGTCACGGTGGCCAGTCTCAATGGAGGCACAGGAACGGATTTCAGCGCACGAGTGTTTTTGCAACGTCAGGTGTACTTACTATTTCCTCACTCCCATACTAGAGAAAGCTCAGGCGCAGGACCACAGGCTGTACGTGCTTTCTAAGGCACGGTGGTAAAACATCGTATTCCTGACTCCGGACTGATGATTCTGTTATTGACAGAAAAAAACAATTACTAATTTTGACCCACTCGAAATTCGAACGCAGGACCTCATGATCGCGCTTAAGAACACTACAGAAAACAGGCATTCCATTAAAATTATCCGTATACTCAAAAAATATACAGTAAATATTGTTTTGTATTCTTGTTTTAACCTCAATTGGATTCGCTAGAGAGCTCTCTGTGTGACAAATAAATTATTCTCTCAAAGAGTTATTACTAGGAGAAAGCCTATTTTCTGCAGTGAACTTGTGATAGTCTGTAATGAATGAAAATGAAGCAAATTAAAAAAAATCTGCATCTTATTTTTACGAACGCCTTAAAGGCCAAAAACACATGTAATTCCCCTGATGTTGCATTTGTTCATGGGCGGCGGTAATCATTTACCATCAAGCGCGCTTGCCCCCTCTTCTATAAAAAAGAGTTGATATTTTTTTTTATAGTAATAGAGTAACAAACTAGTACACAATCCCCCTGTTGGTAAGTGGTTGGCCCATAGACATCTACATCTATCCTAATTTGCGAATCAAAATGCAAATGCGTTGTCAGCCTTGAGGACTAAGATGGAATGCCTCTTTTCCAGTAAAAAGGGTCTCCGGTTCTCTACACTCACCATACGAAATACAGCAGTATTAAGCTGCTATTTTAAGCTGGTATTCTTAGCGTAGTCGTTCAACGGTCGAGCCGACCCAATCGTGCTACAACTATACTATAAATATAACTGCAGCATGGCTCTACCACGTATAAATTTTTTCTAACATAGCAGTGACCTGACGTGACGATATAAAATCATCCCATCACCACATGTAGTCCCGGGAGTATCGTCAGATGGCGATACTCCCGGGAATATTCGAAATGCCATAAAGGTCTTATTACTCCCGATAGATGGCGGTGTAACCAACTCTTAACGTTAGGCGTAAAATACCTATGTAAAATACTTAAAACAGCGATAGGAAGCAGCGTCAAAAGTGCGATACGTCTGGTACTGCGTTCTTCAATCATCCTACCAAGAGTTATAAGGGAGATGTTGTTTCAGCCGAGCCGTGTAGTCGTAGCGTAAGAAAGTCCCCACTACCCCATATCATCCCGTGGAGGTCGTAAGAGGCGACAGAAGGAAACTTTCTAGTAATTAATAGAATCAGACGGTACTTTACGGGAATCCATTATATTAAAGATATTAAAAATTAACTTACTAAGATCCGAGTATTGAAATAAAATTATGTGTATTACCTAGTTTGAAGAGCACCTCCTGCCCTCCTTCAATTGCATGCACTATCACCGTTACCACTAATACCAGCACCACTATTTCCAACACCAATACACTAGGAAAGACATGTACTACATACACTAGGAAGTAACATCTTTAATGAAATTTTCTTGTTCTTCAGAATTTCATAAGTAGGGAATACTTATTTGGTTCAAACGAAACAACGTGACAGTGTGATTGGCACGTACGTTGTTTCACTTAAGTTTATTGCTTTCAGACTTCCAATAAGAACAAGTGGAATGTGTGATAGGACGTATTGCAACGACTAGCAATTTGGGCGCAAAGATAGGAAAATTTTTGGTAAAGATTTTATTTGGAAAGTTTGTAAATTGTGAAGAACGGCCATTGATTGGTAAGAAAGTCTCAATAGTGGCAGTCTCGTATTGGCAAAAACTGTGTTGGGAAACCCTCCACTATTTTTTATAGAATAAATTACAGACGAGCACACAGTCCACGTGATGGTAAGTGGATGCTGTGGCCCATAGACACCTAAACCTATCCTCGGTTAGCAATTAAACTGCAGATGTGTTATCACTCCGGAGGACGGAGATGGAATAACTCGTTTCCAGTAAAAAGGGTCGCCATTTCTCTACACTCACCATACAAAACACAGTAGCAATAAGCTACTATTTTACGCTGGTATTCTGTGAGAGCTTGGTCCATCCCCGGTCGAGCCGACCCATTCGTGTTACAACCATAATATAGCTGTAGCGTGACTCTACCGCGTGTAGATAAGTAATTATCTATATAAGTTACGTTATTGGACACTTTTTTTCTTTTTTTTTTTGCTGTGGCAACCCTAGTGATAAGTTGTAAAAGTAATTGGTCCCGATAAATTTTAATAATTTAAATATTGTAAATTCATAATATCCACCTCAATTTTATGTTATAGTTAATAATTACTGCCGCTTTGTATTTAAAATTTAAGAAAGTCGGTACATAAATATTATAACAACATTTTGGTGTTGGAACAAAAAGTGACAGGTAACGAACATTGTTTTAAAATCATTGTAATTCTTATTTCATATCATTCCTTTTATAAATTAAAGATCTATTCTATTAATATTACTTGGATTTTTACGTTCTTTGCGGGTTTCTTTTCGAATTATTTTAACGATAATTTGATTTGAGATCTGTAAATAGAAAAAAAAACAACAACAACTCGACATTGGCTTACTCTGCTCCTTCTGTTTTCGATCCTTGTTTTCTTTTATTATTTACAATAAATAGTAAAATGAATACTCGCAACGCCAAGACGCGCCAGATGGAGAACCAACTCCAGCTTGCGCTCCAAGAACTTAAGGCGTCCAAGGAGCAGTGTGAACTGTTGCTTAAGGAAAGGGATGATAATGAAAAAGAAATAGTTAACATAATTGCCAAAAACACACAATTGAAATGTGATATGGTTAAGTTACATACAGAATACACAAGTGTTATAAAAGAAAGAGATCAGCTACAGGGAACGGTTAATGAGTTTGACCAATGCAGCAAGGAATATGAGGAAGCTCTCAGGTTTATTGCTGCATTGAAGTTACAGTTGAATGAGGCTAATGAGCGAATAACACAATTTAAAACATATATAGATAACCTTAACGCCTCCCAGACTCAAAGCCTGTTCTCTGAGCTTGTGCAATGTAATACTTCAAGAATTTTACAGCAACCTGCAACAATAGATTTGACTGGTGACGACTCTTCCACTTCAGGAAACACAGTAAGGATTAATTGCAGCAAAACCAAATTGAAGAAGTATATAAAAGTTAATAAATACATAAGGAAAGTACAAATATTAATAAAAAATAAGATTAATACCAAAAATTATGTTAATTTATGTAAAGAAAAGCAAGCATTGATATATGAACTTAAGTTGTATTCAATTGAGGTGGATAACATAAAAAAATGTTATGAGACTGACGTAGAGTGCCTTAAATCAGAAATATTATCACTTACTAACTCCCTTCAAACTGTGTCCAATAAATATAAATCAGCCCAAAACGAAATAAAAGTACACATACTGGCTATGGATAATCTGGTAAAGACATGTAAATATAATGAGGAGCGTTTTGACTCTTAGTTAAACATCAATGTGAGTGTCAACATTCAATACCAGCTTCTTCGGAGTCGGTGTGTGCTGATAATATTATACCACCACCAAAACTCTATGACAGTGCCATAGCAGAGGAGCTTAAAATAAAAAATGACTCAAATATTAACAATAATAATATAATTGTGTATAGCGATGACATGGGAAAAAATCTAGGCATAACTTTAAATAACTCTTTAAAGGGACAAAAAATTACAAATTGCTGCATGCCTGGAGCATCTTTTAGTGACATCCTAAATAAAATTATAGTTACTAAATTTTGCCCAAATAGTACAATAATAATTTTTGTTGATAGAAGAGGCAGTGTAAACAACAAACAGTTATTAAGATATATTGAACAACTTAATAACTTAAATGTACACAAAATTGTCTTGTTCACACTGCCTTACATACAGGGATTGCCACAGGAAAATAATCTAAGACATAATTTAAATATACAAATGAATAATTTAATATGTAACAATAATTTAAATTTGACATATAATTGTGATAATAATGACAAATTTCATTTAATTGACACAAATAATTTAATAAAAAAGTTTTGGACAAAAGATAGGTATTACCTATCCAAATATAATTTAAGACTGGTAGCAAATGTGCTATCTTATTATTTACTTTTAAACTCAGCCAAGTTTTTGGCTACCAAGACTGATTTTATTGGGCATGATAATCATTTGACATTTAATTTGGAATCACTTCCAACTAATTTAAATTAGTAAATGCGACAGTAGAGGCAATCTCTAGCAATAATAAGAATTTAATTAATTTTGAATGCAGCCCACAAATAAGTAATAAAAATTGTTTTCACCTGGTGCATCAAAATATACAAGGCATGATGGGCAAAGAATTGGAAGTTGAATTGTTTTTAAATAGTAACAATATACATATCTTTTGTATTGCTGAACATTGGCTAAAAGATTATAATTTCATGTTTAATTTCAGAAATCACCAGGTGGTCAGTTCCTTCAATAGAGAAAAAAGTTTACGTGGTGGTTCCTTAATATTAGCGGATAAATCATTATTATATAAAGAACGTAAGGATATTGTGAGCCTCTGTTGAGCGAACTGTAGAAATGGCTTGTGTCGAGCTCGAGCACCTCATTGTTGTAAGTGTTTACAGACCCCATGTGCTACTTATGACTATTTTCAAAGAATTGTGGAAGAAGTTTTGCTCAAACTTAGTAAACAGAACAAGTCTGTTGTAATATGTGGAGACTTTAACATCAATCTCCTTGAAACTTCTTCCATTAGTATTAAGTTTAGATCATTGTTTAAATCGTATAATCTTGTTAATTTATTCTTAGAACCAACACGTATTGCTGGGCCTAGTGCAACCTGTATAGATAATATTTTTACAGATATTAAGCCCTTGCATAAATCAATTATTCAAAATTTAAGTTCAGATCACTGTGGACAGTTGGTACATTACTTACATACACAAAAAACAGAAAAATAAGAAAGTTGTGTTTGTTCCAATAAATGACCATCGCTTGGAGAGGTTTAGAAGTAATATAATAAAAAGACTTCCATCACTTTCATTTAAAAATAGTGCTAATTATTTGTATGGTATGTTATTTAAAATTATAACTTGTGAATTTAGTACAATATTTACTTCTAAAACTTTTAACAGTCGCAAATCATTTAATGAATGGGCGACAGTAGGAATTTATAAAAGTAGGCGAAAGTTATATGAGCTTTATAATGAAAGATCATATAATACTAGTGTTATATTTAGAGATTATGTAAAAACATATTCTAAAATATTTAAAAAAGTGTGCTACACAGCTAAGGCTTTACATTTAAGTAACAAAATTAAAACTGCATCCAACAAAATTAAAATGACCTGGAGAATAATAAATAGTGAAACGGGCAAGGTCAAACCGCGCAACTCGGATTTTCAATTGAATATTAACAACAGTTTAACTCGATCTGATCAAGAAGTTGCTATGGCTTTTGAGAAACATTTACTGATGTTCTTTTTGACAACAAAATCATTAAATTCTTCTCCTACTGTCGCCGAATCATTGCTTAAACAAAATGTAAAGGCTTGTTCAAATACTTTTAAATTCCATAGAGTATTGCCAAAAGATATCGTTAAATATTTTAAAACAATTGATGTTAAGAAAACGGCAGACTTATGGGGATTTCGTTAAAGTTATTTTATCTATAATAGATATAATAGCACCTTATCTAGCCACTATATTTAATACAAGCGTCGAATCTGGTGTGTTTCTGATTTAATGAAACATAGTAAAGTCATACCTTTATTTAAATCTGGTAGTACATTAGACCCCGCCAATTTTAGAACGATTTCTGTACTACCAACATTTAGTAAAATTTTGAAAAAATAATTTTAGATCAGATCTTAAGTTTCTTTAATATTAATAAATTGCTACATAAAAATCAATTGGTTTTACAAGGTCGCTCGACAACTGACGCTGGAGTTGAGCTTATTAAACATATTTTTGTGCATGGAGAATCGGAGGATGCTTTGGGTATATTTTGTGACCTTTCCAAGGCTTCGACTGTGTTCACCATGAGACATTAATCAGGAAGCTACAGTACTATGGTGTCAAGAACACAGCGCTTAAACTTATTATTTCATATTTAAGTAATAGAATGCAGAAAATTGTTATCAATGGTAAAAGTTCTTCCGGGTCACCTGTACTAATGGTGTCCTCAGGGCTCGATTCTCGGCCCATTCCTATTTCTGGTATATATTAATGACTTACCTTCCCTTGTACGGGATAATCATGATATAGTATTATTTGCTGATGATACTTCCTTGATTTTTAAACTTAAACGTCAATCATTTAAATGTGACGAAGTGAATAATGCTATATCAAAATTAGTGCATTGGTTTAACGTTAATAATCTACATTTAAACGGAAATAAAACTAAATGTATTAAATTTACAACAACGAATGTTAAAAATCTGGGTACCAATGTGTTTTTAAATGGGGAAGAACTGAGCCCTGTTGAATCCACTGTTTTTCTTGGCATCACTCTCGACGCAAAGCTTCAGTGGGGCCCCCATATATCCAAACTAGCAAGCAGACTAAGTTCTGCAGCCTATGCTGTAAAAAGATTAGAGGTCTCACTAGTGTCGAGACAGCTAGACTAGTTTATTTCAGTTATTTCCATAGCATAATGTCTTATGGGATTTTGCTATGGGGAAATGCGGCTGATTCAGAAACTATTTTTGTTTTACAGAAGAGGCCATTAGAGCTATTTACAACCTAAAACCGAGAGAGTCTCTTAGAGATAAATTTAAAGAAATAAATATATTAACTTTGGCCTCTCAGTATATTTACGAAAATTTAATGTATGTTCACAAAACAAAGGTAGTTTTAGTAAAAAGTGATATACATTCTGTAAACACTAGGAACAAACACAAGCTAGTGATACCAGTTTCTCGACTCCACAGAGTCAGTAATTCATTCTTGGGGCAATGTATACGCTATTACAACAAGGTCCCGGAAAGTGTACAGGCTCTCTCTATTACCAAGTTTAAATGTTTTATTAAGCTGAAACTGTATAAAAAGGGTTATTATAGTACAAATGAATATATGATTGATAATAACCCCTGGGAATGAGGTGGTCGCTACCAAGCAGTTTCTAAAATAAATTTTGTACTTAAATAGTTTGTACAACCATTAATGTAAAATTTACTTTTAAAAAAAGTCCCGCTGGGTTTCTTGCTGGTTCTTCCCAGGACAGAGGTTTTTTTTTCGAACCAGTGGTAAAGTAAAAAATGACTTTCAATAAGAATTACACATGTAATCTTTATTGAATAAAAAATTATTCTATTCTATTCTATTCTACTGGCCTCCTCAGACCAGGGAAGAAACAGCGAAAGAACTCCGCAGGTGCCCTCTTTGTGTCATTTTGTAATGTTAATATTATATAGTATAGTATGCATAGAATAGGAAATGATAAAAACCCCATCGATAGCTGAAGTATGTTCGATGATGTACTCAAAAAAAAAACGATTAAACATTTGAATGATTAACAATGTGTAGCAAACCCGAGTAGATCAGCCCCCACAAGCAGCACATGTTCATAATTATGACGCATGTGGCAGCTATCGTGCTGATAGTAATCACTATAATAAAGGGAAGTGGACGACCCTGATGTTTTCCTTCACCGCCGAGCACGTGGTAAATCAACACTTAATTGCAATTAACAATTTTATTGGACCCGGCGTGCATCGAACTCGCGTACTGTGAAATTTACGGTGAGCGTTTAAACTGAGCTACTACGACTATACAGACACAATGTTATACATCTATACAGCCCTTATAGCTTATATAAGTCCGCTGCTGAACATAGGCCTCCCCCATAGATTACCTCAGAGGAGGGATTTTTCCATAGTTGCTACGCTGGTCAGGTTGTTGGTGAAAGAAAAACTGCGGTTGCCAACCAACCAACCGCAGTTTTTCATATAATTTCTATTTGAGGAGGTTACTACGGACTACACGGGACCATATGAGGTAGTGGATAAGTCTTACACCGCCACTACACGCAATAAAAAAATTACGTTTAGTGGATATTGGGATCGGCAAAACGAAAATATATGACTAATCCCAACACTAACCACATGCTTTCAGAGTTGTTAAAAACCACGTATTCCTGCTAAATTCACTACGTTCAGCGACTCGCCGTCATCTGCATTTAAATTGAGCGTTTCAAATTTATGCAGATATTTTTAAAAGCGTTTGAGCTTGCAATTAGTGGAGATTCTCCCCGGCGTCATTTGCTCGCATAATTTTATGGTGCATAACGGCATTTACGTGATTAATTTTATATAATTACCGGCATTTTATGACAATTAAAACAGGACGACGACGGCCGGTATTATAAAATATTGAGTGTTATAAAATAACCATTTGCATAAATAATTATGAAAACGGTGCGATGTGGTTGCGGGGAAAGAGACTCCATCAATTAATTTCAGAGCCTTCAGAGCCGTGGTAGCTCAGATGGTTAGCGCTCGCTGTAAGTTACACAGTACGCGAGTAACCTGGGTTCGATCCCCGCCGCCACCAGTGAAATTGTTAATTGCAATTTTAAGTGCTGATTTACCACGTGCTCGGCGGTGAAGGAAAACATCGTGAGGAAACTTGCATGTCTGAGAAATCAAAAAAAAAATATTTCGAAGACATGTGAAGTTCGCCAACACGCATTGGGGCAGCGCGGCGGACATTTCCTTGCCCTAAAACCCCCTCAGAAATGAGAGGAGGAAAATTTTGAATTGATTTTCAAAAATTTTTCAGAAAATTTTGAATTGATTTGATTGATCAGGTAGATGCTGCTGCCCATCCTCTGTTAGATTTTTATCTGTTATCTCTTACGACATCCACGGAATGATATTGGGTAGTAGTATTCTCTTACGCTGCCACAACGTGGCGTAAAAGTTTGCCGACCCGTCTGCTAAGCGTGGCAATTACGGCAAATACACTCCTTTTGAGATGATCTATGGGGAGGCCTATATTCAGCAGTGGTCTTTTAATAGGCTTTAATAAATAGGTGGGTGAATAATTTATGATTATATCTATTTCATAATATGTACCTTTTACCAATTTAGTTTGCGACAACAAGCAAGAAAGTTTTTATATAGAAGTAAGGCTAACAAGCGATGACATTCACCTGATTGTAAGTGGATCTGTGGCCCAGAGTTGTCCACATCTATCTTCTATTAACAATCAAAATGCAGACACGTTCTCACCCCTAAGTACTCTTGGAGTACCTCTTTACCAGGAAAAAGGGGTGTACGGTTCTCGCCAATCACAATACGAAACACAGTAGCATCATGCTGCTATTTTACGTTGGTATTCTGCGAGGGCTTGGCCTTTCCCCGGTCGAGCCGACTCAATCGTGTTGCATCCATGATATATCTGCAGCCAGGCTTTATCACGTATTTATACACATGTTTAACCACGTATCTCGTATAATATATAGGTGGAATATATTAAAGGAACATACATTTTATACGTGTGGTCCCGTGTTTCAGATTATGTAGTACAAAATTCATGAGGGTACAATGAAATTATAAAACCAACATCACATATTTTCTCGTATAAAGAAACAAAGGTCGTAAAATATGTGTTTTGTCGTTGCCGAGGTGTTTTCGAGACTCGTTTGGGGAAAACATTCCATTTTAAGATTGTTTGCAATACGGTTTTTTGTTAAAGTAGGCAGATTTTGGATAGGATTATGAAAATTATGAACAAATATTTTATTTACGAAAGGATTTTTCACAGAGTAACCTACACAGCCCATTAGATCAGTAAACTGAAGTGGCAATGAGCCGACCATGTAGATGAAAAAACGGACAAACAATAGCTTCCCCAAAGTTTCTCAAGTGGCAGCCTCGTACCGGTAAAGTTAGTATAGGGCACCGCACTTTGACTTGGTAAGACATGCTGTAAGTCAATGGATGCAGGTGGCTCAGTACCGTGCTTTTTGGCACTTATTGGGGCAGGCCTACATTATAGTTGACTTGCGTTGAGCTGTAATGATAATGATGATGATGAAATTTAGCTTTTTATTGTATAAGTGTGGTGGTTGAGTCAGAGAATTGAGTAAGAGTATCTGAGAGATGACCGTTCAACAATCTCGTATAATAAATCAGACGTAAAATACATTGACCGGTGACATGAAGCATCGTCTAAATTGCGAGACGTTTGATGCTACGATCGTCAATCCGCTAATCCACCCTTCAATTGGACGATTTTATACAAAAAGGATCCAGCGATTGAAATTTGGATCAGTATGGAGTGACAGTAGCGTACTTGGATTTGTTTGTCATTTGGATTTTTATCAATTGTGACTTGCTCTTATTCTATTTGCTACAATTATGTCGTCTAGACTGAATTTCGATCCCGGCGCACAGTCTAAACGAAACTAGCCATCTACGTAGGACGGGATTATAGGATTATAGAGTACGGGTGTGTGCGCAAGCACATGTGCACCCTTTATTCACACAACCTTATAGTTAATGGACCCGCGATTTGAACCCATCACCCCAAAATGAGCAGTCACGCTAACGACCTCAAAACCAACAAGGCAGTAGGTTTGTGTATATTTGCTGTATGAAAGTGTTGATCTATGTATTACTTTTGTGCATATTACTAATTTTCGACCAAATTTTGGGTTGGATGTGAACAGTGTTGAGCAGTGAACTTCTCAACACTGTTCACATCTTCTCACCATCAAGCCTGGAGGTTAGGTCTCATAATAACTAACAAAACGAGCCCAAACTCGGCACACCTAGTTCTACTCGTCCAGGAGTTCCAGTAGTAGTCACCAAAGTACACCATCAGGTGTCTCCATCAAGCCCGGAGGTTAGGTCTCATAATATCTAACTATGCTCGGACTGATATAAAAAACAAGAAGAAAAATGTACTAAAAGTAAGATCCCCAAAAACTTGCCTTTGAGGAAATTTAAGGGGCGCCTATGTCCAGCAGACTTTTGATTAGCTGTCCTGGATAATGGATAATTGATAGCCTAATTACTGTACAATAACATCATCATTATCATCATTATAGCCTATCAAAAGTACACTCAAATGGGGGAATATTTGCCATAGTTGCCACGCTTGACAAAAAGCGATATGGGGGTAGTAGATTTGTAGGGGTTGTAGGTTCTACACGGTGTAGGATATTAAAATGACTTAGATCTAGTTTAGTTCGAATCACCACAGTGTTTTTTATTTAAAAACCCAAATTCGATGATTGACAATAAATCTTGATCCGTTCTTCTTCTCTAGTTAAAACAGCTGTTATTATTTAAAAGTCTAGTATGTTATTATTTAAAGTTTACCTTGTGGTGACGGTGTAGTAAAACCCACTATTCTATATCGTCCTGTGGGTGTTGTAAGAGGCAACAGAGGGAAACTAAAACAGAAAATTTGCACATCATCTTCCTAATAACAACTTAAAATAATTAAAAACTGCGGTTGCGAACCCGCCTTCAAAGCGTGGCAACTATGGCATAATCCCGCATCCGTGGCAATTTATGGGGGTGGCCTATTTTCAGCTGCGGGCCTTTATAGGCTGTAATGAATGAATGGATGGATATGTCATGCCTATCCATGGTAGCTTAGGGACTAAGCTCTCGTCGTAAATTTTCCAATACAATAGTAACCTGGTTTCAATCACCGCCTTCAACAATGACAGTGTTAATTATAATTTTACGTGCTGATTTATCACGTGATTATTACGGTAAACATTAAACGAGTATACTGAGGATTTAAATATTTCTAGTACTTGCAAAGTCCACTATCAAGCACTGGAGCAGCACGGCGAACGCATTGATCCATAATGCGCTCTGATAAGAGAGAGACTTGCACCCAGCAAAAACAAATAATACTACGTACGTTCGAATATACTCCGGATTTCTTTCTAAAGTTGATTAACCAACGTCAAAATTAAAGACATTATAATTATTTTGCGAAAATCTGTGTGAAAAATAAAAATGATGAGTGTTTTACCTACTTTTAAGAGCAACTTCTGCTCTCCCTTAATTGCGTATACTATCACCGTTACCACAAATGCCAACACGACTTCCCCGCATTTCTCACGTAGATCTTAGCTAATTATTTTAATATATTTAATATAATGGATTTCCACAAAGTAACGCTTGATTCTATTAATTAACGGAAAATTAGTTTCTTCTAATATAAAATTATGACGTTTTGAAACGATTTTATTTATAATTCAAAATATTTTTGTTACAGGTAAGTCATGCGCAAACAATACCGCATCACGGAGATGAAAGCAATGTATTCCGCTAGATGAGGTGCGTCCCTGGAAAGCTTCTCGGTCGACTTACTGCATAGAGGGGAATATAAGGTGTTGGAATGCATTGTTTTTTCGACCCAGTATCGACTAAGTTTAACGAATCATCAAGTAAAAATGATCGTAGGATATTTAATTAGATTTAGTGGCTTGGATGTCGGATCATGGACTAGTTATATCTTTATCTAAAGATATATGGTAGGTCGTGGAAAATGACCTCGCCTTAAATGTTATATTACGTGAGAAATACCTATTTGATTCCCAGTGGAACCAATGAAATTGTTAATTGCAATTTTAAGTGCTGATTTACTGGGCGTTTGAGGTGCGTGGAGTTCCGCTAACTTAACCTACCTCACAAGATCCAGACCCGCCCGCCCCATACAAATATATTCTCGAAGTATCGGACAAGTGCGAATCTCTATACCCTTCACACAGGACACAGCAGTGCAAACACTGGTATTTGGCATCAGAATTAGTTGAGAGGGTGATACCTATCTAGACTTCTAGACATAAAAGGAACTACCGAGCGTGGAAGCACGCTCAGCATATAGAACACTTAAACAAGATCGTGTTTTTGACATGTACGACGAACGCCCCGCCCCACTGCACGAAAGTTTGAAAACTTAAAGTTACACCCTATATAAGTGCCACTGCAGTGCACAGGTATCCTCTCACTTCTGAGAGGAAAAACTTATTTACAAAATAATACTTTAAGTTTGGTGCTTGCATTCATAACAGTCTATCAAAGTCCACTGCTGAACATAGTATAAGGGGAAGCCCCTTAAATAAACTCATAAGGGGGATATTTGCCATAGTTGGCACGCTTGGCAGGTCGATTAATTGTTATTAGGAAGACCCTGTTGCCAATCTCTTATTTTGTTTCTTTCTTTCACCTCTTACCACCACAAGACGATATGGGGTATAGGAAATTCTCACTCCGCTACTACACGGTGCTTAAAACAATGGAAATATTTATTTATCATCTGAGGTCTATTGTCTCATGAATTATCCTCATTTTGCGTAATATTATATAATATACAATGAAGACTTTCAAATCGTCATCGCCATTACATTAAATTCGTTTGAATCCTTTTCTGTCTAGGGGTCCGTTGGGGTAGGTACAACCCCTTTTTCCTGTTTCTGGCGTCAGGCAGCAGTATATGAATTGCTGTGTTCAGTTTGAAGGGTATAGAGGGCCAGTATAAAACAAGCTATGAGGCGTTAAAACGTCACATTAGTAATTCAAAATTAGTAATTCATTTATGGGGCAACGTATACCGCTTTTACAACAAAATCCCAGAAAATGTACAAAATTAGTCACTAAACGAGTTTAAATGTTTTATTAAAGAAAAATTGTATAAAAAGGGTTATTATAATATCAAAGAATATTCTATTAAAATTCATTTAAAAATTGTACAAACAAAATTATTGTAAAGTGAAATATGTTTAAAAAAGAGTACCGCTGGGTTTCTTGCTGATTCTTCCCAGGGCACAGGTATTTTCCGAACCAGTGGTAAATAAAAATGACTCAATAAGTATTATGTAGTAATCTATATTGAATAATAATTATTCTATTATATTCTATTCTATTCTATCTTAGTGCTCAGAGGTGACAACGCAACCGCAGCTTTCTTTTTTTGAATTTGGTTGAAGATGTTCATGGGTTGTAGTAGACATAACATGAGATGGACTGTAAGTTCGTTTGACACTTCAATTTTTTATAGAAAAAGACCACGAATACTTGTACAATAACACTATTCTGGGTAGAGTGATGGTGATGGCTGGTATTATCGTCACTATCGTCAAAATAATAATAAAGTAAAATAATCATCGTCACATCGTCACCGCATCGTCCGTCGGTTTCTCTCCCTTTATTCCTAACCCTCGGCCGTTCGGTCTCCCCTGTCCGAGGGCTTCCATCTGGCTTTTTTATTATGATTATTTATTTTTTATTTATTTACCTCAATTTTTTGATATTTATGTATATTTATCATTTTTATTTATATATTTGTGCAGCTCAACCAGATGAGAAAACTATATAAATACCCCCCCCCCCCCATAATAATAAATTATGGTTGTAGTAGGAATGGGTCTGCTCGACCGAGGAAGGACCACGCTCTCACAGAATACCAGCGTAAAATAGCAGGTTAATGCTGCTGTGTTTTGTATGGTGAGTGTAGAGAACCGGAGACCCTTTTTACTGGAAATGAGGCATTCCATCTTAGTTCTCAAGGGTAACAACGCGTCTACATTTTGATTATTAATTGAAGATAAATGTAGATGTTTATGGGCAACAGTATCCACTTACCAGTACCCAGTCACCCTTTTCTATAAAAAATATTTATAAAAAAAATCTGCCAGTACGATTAAAATAAAATAAATATTTTCATAATTTATATTTTAATGAAAATTGCGGAACAACGCTGCTGTGTTTCAAATTATTATGAACGAGAAAAGAAGACCCTTTTACTGGCAAAGAGGCATTCCATTTTATTTCTCAGAGATGACAACGTATTTTCAATATGATTCTTAATTGGGGATGGATCTAGACATCCACTTACCAATAGGATAAGCTAAATAAATAATTTTGAAAAAAAAAAACTCAAAACATCCACTCAGACTGTCCAACACAATGACAACAATACAGCGACCTAATTCGAGACGAAGTAATTTAACAAAACCAAAATTTCTATCTTGAGCGCTAGAGAATTAGCAATTAAAATTTGAAATCCATTAGAGCAACTTTAGAGTCTCCAACTTTAGGTAAGTGACGAATGCATTTTGAAAGTAACAGTGACAAATAAGTTTCTTTTATAGAATAAAGCGGATTTTATTTAGAGTAATTTAAGCAACAGTAGCCTAATGGCAGGGTGGGGACCGCAAACTCAAAAGGTCGTTAGTTCGAATCCGCCGTTCGACTACTGTCGTAAACCACTCCTAACATAAGCATTTTAATCTTACCAGGAGTGGTTAAAGGGAATATTAGTAATGTTTACTGATAAAGTAAGGGTGACAAACGAGCACACAGTCCAGCTGATAGTGGATACTGTGGCCCATAAACATTTACATCTATCCTCGATTAAGAATCAAAATGCGAATGTGTTGTCACCCCTGAGCACTAAGATGGAATACCACGTTTCCAGTAAAAAGGGTCTGCGGTTCTCTACACTCACCATACGAAACACAGCAGTATTAAGCTGCTATTTTACGCTGCTATTCTGTGAGAGCGTGACCCTTCCCCGGTCGAGACGACCTATATTAGCCTAACCTAGCTATATTATACATAGACATAATCAACACCATTCGTTGATTATTTATTGCTCCTGTGTTTCTAAGAAAAATAGATAAAAACTGGCGTCCTTATTTCTGCAAATAACACGGTTATCAATTTTAGCTATGCGAGTCTTTTACCAAGTTGAGAACCCGCAAGACATGAGTGTCTATTACGGCATGTTTTTTTGTTTTTAAGACGTTTCCCTACAATAAGCTTTTCTCCTGTATCCGTTTTTCCTGTATCCGAGTTTCAGTACTATTACAAGCCGTGATGTACCGTAGTAGTCCTAAGAGGCGGCAGTGCATATCAGTCTTCTTTGTCTGAACTTGGTCTCAAGTGTCCATGGACTACGGTAGCCACATACCATCAGGTGAACTGTTTTTGTTTAAACGTTACCTCCACACTAGTACTTCTGTACCGTGGGGGCAGTTTACCCGGATCAATTATACGCAGGCCAAAAAATACTAATTTTGTGCGGAATTCGAACCCGCGGCCCTTAGGGCTGCAACTAATTGCTAAGCCACTGCGCGACCGAGCCGTCAAATGGACTGTCAATTTGTTTGTCATTTCGATTTTATATAAAAAAAACTAGCCATAAAAAAGTAATATTCTACTAAAATACTAGTAACATCACTTTGTATCTACATAATTGAAGGCAGGTTAGCACAGTGGCTAAGCGATTGGCTGATTGGATGTCTGTCCATTTGTAAGTTATAAATACAAAACCCTTCTACGATACAAAAAATCGTACTCTGGGTATAACATGTAAGAAAAAATAAAACTCTTCGATAACTTTTATAACACTTTCCACTTGCTACGAATGTTCGTAGCGTCACCCTCTACGAATGATATAAGCTACGAAATAACTACGAATGTTTGAGGCGTCATAATATCATAATACAAAGCGGCATGCACATACCGTCACAGCTAGCACTACTTGGTATTTATACACTATATGAAGAAACTTTCGTAGAAAGTACCTTTGCTACTCATCATCTCTGCCTGAATAAATATTGCAACAAGTGTTCCAATATTAATAAAAATAATATACCACATTTTTTTTCATATTTTTACATTGTCATTCGATTCTGAGCTATAGTATTACGATTATATAGTTTAAAATCAATTACTAAATTCTACCGAACAAACATACACGTTTTTTATAGGTGGTAGAGCCATGCTGCAGCTATATTAGTGGTATAGTTGTAGCACGAATGGGTCGGCTCGACCGGGGAAGGACCACGCTCTCACAGAATACCAGCGTCAAATAGCAGCTTAACGCTGCTGTGTTTCGTATGGTGAGTGTAGAGAACCGGAGACCCTTTTTACTGGAAAAGAGGCATTCCATCTTAGTCCTCACGGGTGACAACGCATCTGCATTTTGATTCTTTATTGAGGATAGATGTAGATGCCTATGGGTCACAGCAACTACTTACCATCAGGTGGACTGTGTGCTCGTTTGTCAGCCTATCCAAAAAAAATATACATAAGCAAGTTAATAAAAACGGGGTAAAAGGCTTTTATCGTTTATAAAACTTTAACTAAGAGGTAATATATTTTCTGTCTGGGAGTCCTTCTGGGTAGGTACTGGCCTCATAACTGTTTCTGCCACCAATCATCAAAAAATCTGTAGTCAATAAGATTGAATGCTTTTCAGGCCGTGACGCATTCTATCTTAGTCCTTAGTAGTGACATCGCATCTGTAGCCTTCTTTCATCAAGTGGAATGTTCGTTTTCCACTTCAGTTAACAGAATCAGATCTCTCGCAGCTTTGACGCCGCTGCTGTATATTTAACTGAACGGAAACAGTAAACATATGTGTAAACAAACATGCTTACTGGTCTTGATGTTTGTCTATTAGTAATTTAATATATACCCTTCAGTTAGGAACACAGCAGTTCAAGCACTGCTATTTTTTTACTATTTGGTAATAATAGGTAGGTAGAGTGGTACCTACCTAGACGAACTCCTAGGTTAAAAGGAAGTCTTTCCTCCATTCTAGCTGTGAGGGTATGTCCCTGTCACGCGAAAAAAACGAAGACAGCTTTAACCATTCGTAGCTACAGATATTTTCGTAGCTTATGATAATATTCGTAGATGTGACGCTACGAATGTTTTTACTCGTAGCATGCATTTAAGTTGGGAAAGACGTGATAAAACATTACACTTTCGTGTGTTGCATTAAGCGCTATTATGACGGAGAACTAAGATGGAATGTCTTACAGCCTGTAATTAAACAGGCTCTCTGCACCGTTCAGACCGGTACACAGCAATACAAGGACTGCTATTTGACGGCAGAAATAGGTAAAACCTATCCAGATGGATACCCTGGCAGAAAAGGAATCCTACTGCCTAGTACCCTACATATACCATGGTTAAAAGTTACAGCCTATATACGTCCCACTGCTGAGCACAGGCCTCCCCTCGTTTCTGAGAGGGTTTTAGGGCAAGGAAATGTCCGCCGCGCTGCCCCAATGCGTGTTGGCGAACTTCATATGTCTTCAAAATATTTTTTTTTAATTTCTCAGACATGCAGGTTTCCTCACGATGTTTTCCTTCACTGCCGAGCACGTGGTAAATCAGCACTTAATATTGCAATTAACAATTTCATTGGTTCCGGCGTAAGAATTACCATGGTTAATCTGCCTTCATTTCGACAAGTTATAATGAGATCCTATCATAATGTATCACGTTAAGTGCATTTCATAGGTAGTAACCCAATCTAAAACTTTCAAATTCGTAAGAACAGAGTTAAAACGTCGATACCAGACCAATCTCTCATAATACTAAGACAAATATCTGAGTCTATTTATATCACATATTTGTAAATAAAACTGTGGGAATAAGTTTATGGCCAACAGTTTTAACCTTCACTAAAGTCAAGAAAGCCATTACAGACATTTCCATGAAGGGTCGTATAATATCGAGACTTGTGTTTACTTTAACTACAGACGGCTCTGTTCATTCTTCACTATAACTTGGTTATTTGTGTCAAGGATTTAGTCTGCTATGAAAATAAAACCATACATGTAAATTTTCAAGATACCGTATTTGACTTAAAACTTTACAAATAAACGGACTGTTGGGTACTACATGCCTTAACAGCATTCAAATGACCCCCTCAGTTTAATAAAATGCAGTTATTTTGATGTTATAGACGTTTCTAGTTTTTCCAGAGCATAGGTTTTTCTGAACCAGTGGTAAATGTTGAAGCATAAATTTCTTTCTACAGGTGTTTACTTATCTAAATTGAATAAAAAATATTCAGTTCTATCCTATACTAGTATAATAGTCATCATCATCATCATAATCATCATGACAGTTCATCACAAATCAGCACTACTTAACATTGGTCTCTCATATAGATCGCCACAAAGCACGGTCCATATGTACTCATCTAAAATCATAGTGTTATGTAAAACGTTACTTATTTAACTACGGTTTAAAAAAAAGTAAATTCTTACGAAAGAAGTATCCACAGTCTTCGAGAAATTTGACTTTTGCTGCCAAATTCCATACTAAAATTTTTGTTCGCACATTTTAACGGGACTTTGTTGTTGAAACAGACTACTTAAAAATATTTTTTATAGAATAAGGGTGAGCCGTGGTAGCTCAGGGGCTTGGTGCTCGCTGTAAATTTCAGAGTACGCGAGCAACCTGAGTTTAATCCCCGCCGGCACCAATGAAATTGTTGATTGCAATTTTAAGTGCTGATTTACCACGTGCTCGTCAAAAAGGAAAACATGGTGAGGAAACCTGCATGTCTGAGAAATAAAAAAAATAAACGCGGTGGTCATTTCCTTGCCTTAAAACTCTCTAGGAAGTGAGAAGAGGCCTGTGCCCAGCTGTGGGACGTATATATGATGTAATTTGAATAAGGGTGACAAACGAGCACACAGTCCACCTGTTGGGAAGTGGATACTATGGCCCATAAACCTCTACATCTATACTACGATAAAGAATCAAAACGCTGATACGTTGACATCCTTGAGGAACAAAATGGAATGCTCCGTTTCTAGTAAAAAGGATTTCCGGTTATTTACACTTGTTCGGGAGTTTACGGAATTTTAAAATAATGCAACTTGAATGTGGTCTTGGACGATTGTATTGATCTTACAACAGTTGAGAGGGTAAAGAATATATTACAACGACAAAGACCCCGTTTGAAATTAACATTAAGTACGGACGTAATTACTACAAGTACGTTGTTTAACTCTTTGCTGAGAAAGAACGCAGGCGCTCCAACATGCCCCGGGCGTTGAAATCTTTGATTTCAACCAGAATTAAATGACACCGGTAACGGGCAAATCCGGTTAAATGCCCTCTGATAATCCCAGTAGAAGTTCTGATGTCTGCAACTCGAACAATGCCATCGGCTCCTGGGTGAATTGCAACGACTCTTCCCAGCTTCCATTTCAGCGGTGGAAGGTTGTCTTCCTGACTACCACCAAATCGTTTATCTTTGCTATCTTTGCAAGAACGCCATTTCACTCTTTGTTGAAGTTCTGAGACGTACCTTGCTCCATCGTTCCCAAAATGCTGACGCAGTTGCTCAATGCGTTGGAATCTGGTTAATAACGGAGGAGTGATGCTGGTAGTCTGGTTGCGGTAAAGAAGTCAGTGCACGCCCAATTAAAAGATGTCCCGGAGTGAGGGGCGTACAATCTGCAGGATCTGAAGACAGTGGAGTGAGTGGCCGGGAGTTCAATATTGCTTCGATCTGGGTCAACGTGGTGTAAAGTTCTTCATACGTTAAGTGACAATTGCCCAACACTCTAAGCAAATGATATTTTGTCGATTTGACTCCCGCCTCCCAGAGACCACCGAAGTGAGGAGTATACGCCGATAAAGTGAAAGTTAATATTATCATTGGCCATGCTTTCGCTCAAAGAATCGCAATTGCCCTTTAAAAATTTGGACAAGTCATTGTAGGCACCAACAAAAGAAGCACCGTTATCGGAATAAATATTAACTGGCTTACCTCTTCGAGCTATGAACCTGCGCAATGCCAGTAAATAGTTATTGCTGGTTAAGTCACCTACCAACTCTAAATGAATCGCCTTGGTAGTGAAACAGACAAAATACATATATAAACCTTTACCAGTCGACACCCACGACCTTGACGAGTCGCGCTCATAACAGGGCCTGCATAATCGACTCCTACGGTTTCAAAAGGAAAGCCACCCGAAAGGAGACGCTGCTGTGGCAAGTTACCCATTAGTGGATTCGAAACCTTACCTTCATGCGATGACATCGTATACATTTATGATAACAGGCCTTCGCTAGGCTTCGACCACCTATCGGCCAATAAGTATCTCTAATGTTTGCCAACAGTAGCTGTGGGCCTGCGTGCATTAGCCTTTTGTGTTCATGGTCAAATAATAATTTTGTAAATATATGATTGGACTGTAATAATATAGGATGCTTTTTATTATATGAAAATTTAGAATTATCAAGACGACCACCAACACGCATAATTTTATTTTCGTCTAAAAATACATTAAATTTAAGAAGTGGGCTTTTCTTAGGTAAATTTTGTTTATTCAGAAGCAAACTGTACTCTGAAAAGGAATCATATTGACACTTTGAAATTATAATATTTAACGCGTTTCGTAATTCTAATTCCGTTAAGTAATTTGAAGGAATAAACTGTCTTTTACAAGACATAATGAATCGTAAAACGTAAGCTACGGAACGTACAAGGCGGGAATAATTCGAGAAACGACTAAAATCGATAAAACAATCATTATTTTTTGGATGATTAGTGACTGCAGTTAATATAATATCATGACGCGTTTCCGGTAGTGTTTCAACATTCTTAGGCTGAGAAGGCCATTTTGATATGTCATACATTAAAAAATCTGGACCCGACCACCACAATCTAAGTCCTGCCAGAGCACTGATATCCACACCACGAGATATTAAGTCTGCTGGGTTCCTATCTGTTGGGACGTGTCCCCACTTATGGTCACTGGCCTTATCCAAAATTTCAGCGACACGATTACGCACGAAAGGCTGAAGTTTGCAGGGCAACATTCGCAACCACCCCAAAACAATCGTGAGTCTGTCCAAAAGAAGACTTGGTCAATTTTAACACGAAGGAATTTACAACCTTCTCATAAAGACGAGCTCTACCAACGCACCGCACAACTCCAATCGTGGTATTGTTGTGGGTTTGATTAGCTACACGGCTCTTAGCCGTTAATAATCGAACCATAACTTTTGTCTTATCGCTGACGCTTCGAACATAAATGCACGCACCGTATGCGCACTCAGAAGCGTCAGTGAAAATATGCAGTTGTAGCACCCGGCATGACTCACAGATAACTAGTCGTGGAATACGAATGTTATTTAAAAGAGGAGAGATTTGATAATGCCATACCAGCGTTTCTTAATTTCGAGACAGTGGTTCATCCATGAAAGTTTGTCTAACCAAAGCCTTTGTATCAATATTTTCATGGTGATTACATACGGGGCTAGAAGACCCAGCGGGTCAAAGATTTGTGCAATCACTGAAAGCAAATCACGCTTAGTATTGCCATCGGGAACTAGTGAATTCAATGGAAAGCAGAGTTCATCTGAATTGAATGCCAGCCAAGACCTAACAACTTGTCTGGCTCGCGAGAACCAATATTTAGGTCAAGTGATGTGTTGGCAATTTCTGACAGTAACTCGGGATCGTTCGATCTCCACTTTCGCAATGGCATACGAGCAGATGCCAATACTTCGGCAACACCTTGACGTATGGCCTTTGCGTCATCTAAGTCATCAGCACCCGTAAGCAGATCATCGACATAAAAATCATGCATTATGATGTCCGCTATGGCTTTATTTTGCACTGTAGACCAAGTTGTTTCAGGCAGCGTGTTGCGAGAAATGGTGCACTTGCCGTACCGTACGTGACAGTATTTAATTGAAAGGTCTGTATGGGCTCACTAGGACTGTTGCGCCAGACTATCTGCTGAAGGTGCCTGTCATCAGAATGAACGATAATGCACCTGTACATTTTCTCCACATCTGCAGACAAAACGTATTTATGTTGCCTAAAACGTAACAAGATCGACGTCAAGTCGTCCTGAACTACAGGACCGACCATTTGTATTTCGTTAAACGAAATACCTGACGACGTCGGGCAACTTGCATTAAAACTACTCTAAGTTTAGTCGTAGTGCTACTTTCACGGAGTACGCCGTGATGGGGTATAAAATACGCGCCGTTACTTAAATTAGGTCTTTCACAAATTGACATGTGTCCCAGTGACTGATATTCAGACATAACTTCATAATACATCTGCTTGATGTCAGGCTTACATTTTAATCTACGCTCTAAGGAGAACAAGCAATGTAGCTCTTTTAAATGAATCTCCTAATAGACAGGTATCTTTTTGAGAGGTAACTGAACGCAAAACGCCCATCATCAAGACGTGACGTATTTTTACAAAATGATCCTCACACAACTTTTCCTCAGATGAATAATGAGATGACTTGGGACTTATTTCCTCCAGCTGCCAAAACCGCGTTAAGTCGATTCGAATATCATCTTTATTATCGTCACAAAAACAAGAATCAGTCTTAGCGAAGTTGCATCGTAAGTCATTAGACATCAATGCAGAATGATGAACACTAATTGACCAGAAACTATCCACCCCAGCCTGGTTTCTGTAGAATGGGCTTATTACTTCCTAACTTAATTTTGTGACCCTAACAAATCCCAAAAGAGATCAGCCCGATTAAAATATCTACATCGGCAGGCTTGTAAAATGTAGGGTCAGCTAAGCAAATATTCGATGGAAGTTGAAAATCACGTATGCTTGATTCACGGCCTGGGGTATTGCTAGTAATTGATTGCAAATGAAACAATTAATGTTAGCGGAATAACTATTATCTAACGACTTTAAATGTACACGACACCTTCTGCTTACGTGAGAATACACGCTATTAATGCCTAAAATCGACTTATCTATGTCGACAAAATCCAAATTTAATCGTTTGCATATTCTCAGTTATAAAACTAGATGTACTACCGCAGTCTAATACTGCGCGGGCGATGTCTGACGTTATTACAATCAAGTAGTTTTATCAAAGCAGTTGATAATAATACATCTCGTTGTTCACTGCGATGCGCTACGTTTGCCGATAAAGCGACGTTGTTCACATCAGTGCCTGCAGTTGATGTCATTGACGAGTGAGTCCCGTCCGAGTGCCCGTCTCATTCTCGAGCGAGAAATTATTTTTATTTTGTACGGTATGACGTGCTATCGCTTCAGTCACGTGAATCATTGTGTTGTGGCGGCGGTTACATATCTTACACCCTGGCTTTTTACAATGGTTTGCAAAATGTCCTGACTTAAAACAATTATAACAGATCTTGTAAGATGGTAATAATTTCAACCTAGCCTCATTACTGAGCGCCAGAAACTGTGGACATTTACCTAAATTGTGATCGCTGTTACATTTATAACAACCCTTGAGTTGTTTATTTGAGTTTATATTATGAATATTCGATTGTTGCACCGAAACCATGGATTTTAATTTAGGACTCGGCCTATGCGGTGCAAAGTGAACATTACGCGACGTCTCTAAGGTTTCGAGTAATCAGCTCGGCTACGCATAAACTGAAGGAATAAATTAAATGTAACTGATTCATCCTTTTAAATGACCTTAAACTCCTCCCACTCACGGTAGGTTTTCTGATCCAATTTATGTGTAACTATATAAATTAGAAGCGTGTCCCAATGCTGAACTGGTTCGCCTAACGATTCTAATGCCCTCAGGTTTCTACTTAATAAATCGATTAAGCGCTTTAAAGTTACAGACGACTCCTAGTAATCGTTTCAAGGTTAAATAAGGCGGACACATGATTTTGAACTAACAATCGTTTGTTGTTAAACCTCACATAAGACATTCCATGCTACTGTATAGTTACTTGCAGAAAAATCAAATGATTGAATTACACAGCAGCAGACCCTTCGAGAGATGCGCGTAAATAATGAAATTTGTTAATTTCATCGATTTCATCATTAGAGTGAATAAGGCTAAAGAAGGTATCATGGAACTCCAACCAGTTCTCATATGATCCACTAAATTTTGGCAACTGTATGGTAGGTAACTTAACAAACTTATGATTACTGACTCGAGAACTCTTGTCACTACCTGCCGATTCGGAGTTAGCATTATGGTGATCGCTCAGTAAAATTTGAGCTTTAGCTAGCGCCTTGTAATACTGAGTTTCAAAGCATGAACGCTCAGTTAGTTGTAAGTCGGGCTTGTCGACAATACATTCTAAGCGTAACTGCACCTCATCATATTGGTTATACAATGTCCAGCTTACCCATACGCAATTGCAATTCCGTCGCGTCATGATTTTGTAAAGGTGTAGTAAGCGAATCCAAGTAACCAATGAAAGCAGTTAAGCGGCCTTAAAACTACCTCGTTTTTGATCAACTCCTTTCTTCGGTCATTCTGGAAGACGAGTATTCGACCTGGAATGTATATAATTACAAATATTCAAAACAATCTCCGACTATCTAATGCACTAACTAACTACTAAGCTCTGAAAACTACTTAACTATATTATACAGTATGTAGGTACTAACTCGGCAAATAATAATTTAATAATATTATAGTGACACGTAACTTTACAATATTCTCGACGTTCAAATAATAGTAAATGATTTTATGATTTAAGCTACTTACAATACCTAATTCAATTATTATATACCCACGAAATCAAAAAATACCAACAATCGTCCTATGCTACAATTACGCTATTACTTTAGTATAATTTTATTACTATAAAACACTCTAAACAACAAAATAAATAATAATTAAAGCCTAAAAACATTAACTTGTTGTAGGTAATAATAATTAATGCTACTATACGATTTCTACTGCACAATTATACTAAATAATGTAAATAAGCAAAAATAATGTAGATTAATTTCTAACAGTATCCTTACAATACAACTTCTTACTTAATTACTGCAAATTATCAAAAAAATTGCAAATGTTAACCACAACGCAGTAGGTAATTAATAATCGATAGGAACAATAAATTCACTAACCTTATAAGTCCGGTGATTTACATCAAATACTATTAGATTACCTTAATAGAGTGTTGGGTGACGATGAATCTTAAATTTTATCTTAAACACCACGTAATTACTGCAAATTGACCCACATTCTTGATGGCGGCGACGTAACTCCAAACTTGATTCCAACGAAACTCCACTGAATTTACCTTATTATACGAGTATAATATAAATTCTGGTGCTTATTATTTTATATCCGGCTCGAAGGACCATGTTCGGGAGTTTACGGGAATTTTAAAATAATGCAACTTGAATGTGGTCTTGGACGATTGTATTGATCTTACAACAGTTGAGAGGGTAAAGAATATATTACAACGACAAAGACCCCGTTTGAAATTAACATTAAGTACGGACGTAATTACTACAAGTACGTTGTTTAACTCTTTGCTGAGAAAGAATGCGCAGGCGCTCCAACAACACTCACTATACGAAACACAACAGCATTTAGTAGCTATGTTATGCTTGTTTTCTGTGAGCGTATTCCTCCCCGGTCGAGCCGACCAATTCGCACAGCTGCAGCATGGCTCTACTACGTAAATAAATATAGACTACTTTTGGTAATAAGACAGACTAACTTTGAAAAAAAAAAGCAGACAGGGGTTTAGATATAAATTCGTTATGGTGGCCCTTACAAGGGACTAGTGGGAAAGCCATTTGTCTTTTATTTTAGGTTAGATCTGACAGCTGGAATCCGGACCATATTGCCGTTGAGAACGGATAAATGTGCGGAAGACAGGGGACTGGCCAACAAAATGTATTAGTTGTAAATAACAATACTTGCGAAATTTTTTGGTGTAATTTGATTCAGTCAGAAGAACCTCGTTACAAAAAGGTAGTAGTTTGAAAAAAGACATTTGACAAATTAAATTATATTTTCTCGCGTCCAAACATAAATTTAATTCATTTCATTACCTACTATATCATCTCAAAGCAAACTCAATTTTATTTATTTTCGGTTTTTCTTTCCTCTTCTTTGGTATTTACGTTTTTTATAGGATAGGGTGACAAACGAGCACACAGTTCACCTGATGGTAAGTGGTTGCTGTGACCCATAGACATCTACATCTATCCTCAATAAAGAATCAAAATGCAGATGCGTTGTCACCCGTGAGGACTAAAATGGAATGCCTCTTTTCCAGTAAAAAGGGTCTCCGGTTCTCTACTCTCACCATACGAAACACAGCAGCATTAAGCTGCTACTTTACGCTGGTATTCCGTGAGAGCGTGGTCCTTCCCCGGTCGAGCCGACCCATTCGTGCTACAATTATACTACTAATATAGCTGCAGCTTGGCTCTACCACGTAGAAATGTAATAATATATCCACCTTAAGTAAGGAATACATTTTACTATGTTTTATTAAAATGTGGTAAGTGATACTGGTGGTACTAGAATTACTCTTACTCATTTCTGCCGTCAAATAGCAGTCCTTGCACATGTCTGGTCTGAAGAGTATAGAGAACCAGTATAAATGCAGGTTGTGAAGCATTCCATATTAGTCGTCAGAGGTGACAAGTGTAATCTGTGGTCTTCTTTACTTTTAGTTGGTTGCAGGTGTCCATGGGCTCCAGTAGCCATTTACTCCAGATGGACTATAAGTTGGTTGTCACTTTAGTTTTATGTATTTAAAATTCAATTTTTATCAATGTTTTGGTTTGGTTGCGAGTGTCTATGTGCAATATACACTACCTATCAAGTGAACCGTTGGCTCGTTTATAACCATAAATTTTATTAAAAATAAAACACTTTGCTTAATTAACGTAATCGATGTTAGTTATTTCGAACCACTAGTGAGTACTCAACAATATAGTTAGTGCATGTAATCAACTAATGAGTAATATACAAATGTAGTAGAAAATTTATTTGCTAGGTCACTCATTAAGATTAATAAGAAAATTTTTGGTAGTAGACATTTCCTCCTTCCTTTTTAATAGAATAAATGTGACAAACGAGCACACAATTCACCTGATGGTGTGGGTGTTATGGCCCATAGACATTTACATATATCCTGTATTCTTATCTATTGTGTAATCTCATCTATTCTGTAAGAGCAATCGGTCGAGCCGACCCATTCGTGCTACAATTATACTACTAATATAGCTGCAGCTTGGCTCTACCACGTAGAAACGTAATAATATATCCACCTTAAGTTAGGAATACATTTTACTATGTTTTATTAAAATGTGGTTGGTGATACTGGTGGTACTAGAATTATTCTTACCCATTTCTGCCGTCAAATAGCAGTGCTTGCACATATCTGGTCTGAAGAGTATAGAGAACCAGTATAATTACAGGTTGTGAGGCATTCCATATTAGTCGTCAGAGGTGACAAGTGTAATCTGTGGTCTTCTTTACTTTTAGTTGGTTGCAGGTGTCCATGGGCTCCAGTAGCCATTTACTCCAGGTGGACTATAAGTTGGTTGTCACTTTAGTTTTATATATTTAAAATTCAATTTTTATCAATGTTTTGGTTTGGTTGCGAGTGTCTATGTGCAATATACACTATCTATCAAGTGAACCGTTGGCTCGTTTATAACCATACATTTTATTTAAAAAAAAACACTTTGCTTAATTAACTTAATCGATGTTAGTTATTTAGAGACACTAGTGAGTAATCAACAATATAGTTAGTGCATTTAATCAACTAATGAGGAATATACAAATGTAGTAGAAAATTTATTTGCTAGGTCACTCATTAAGATTAATAAGAAATTTTTTGGTAGTAGACATTTGCTCCTTCCTTTTAAATAAACGAGCACACAATTCACCTGATGGTGTGGGTGTTATGGCCCATAGACATTTACATATATCCTGTATTCTTATCTATTGTGTAATCTCATCTATTCTGTAAGAGCGACCGGTCGAGCCGACCCATTTATGTATTTCTAATTTAAGTAATTATATAAGATAATATTGAATGTGGATGATATGATATTTTATAATTTATGTTTAAAAGTTATATAATACAAAAATAGTAAGCCCTCTAGTATTGCTATGTCCTTGCAGGGTGTCACATACATACCTATCCATCCACTTAAATTTGTAATGTGACATGCAATAAACAATTTGAATTTGAATTCAGTCTCTACCAAGTAAGAAACGTAATTAATTGTAATCAAATTTATTCAATATAAATAGCTAATGTATTTAAATGCTTGTTGAGTTATTTATATTATATTTAAGACATGAACAGTTTTATTTATTTATTTATTCTTTATTGCATTCCTTAAAACAAAAGAATACAAAGGGCGGACTTATTGCCTTGAGGAATTCTCTACCAGTCAACCCATAGAGTGGTGAGAATTTGACGTAGGTGTGGCAATATAGTTTAAAAGAACACTACACAAAATGATAATCAACTACATAATATATAATGTATATATTAGTAATAAATAATCTATACATATATGACCTATACATAACATATATACAAATTTATAAATACATGCATATACATACAAATATACATATTTAAATACATATGTAATTAGTACATACAAATAACTATGAATATATGCGTCTGTTTAGCAATACATATTAAATGGTGAATCATGTAAAATGCGTTGTCTTCAATAGACGATTACGGACCAATTTTTTAAAAGCGTACTTATTGGGCGCTTTTCTGATGTCATCGGGCAAGGAGTTCCAAAGGCGTGCAGCCTGAACTGTGAACGAGTTACCATAGAACTCAGTAAAATGAACAGGAATACAGATTTTCTTGTTAGAAGAAGAACGTAGGACCCTATCATGAGATGAAGAGAGATTTTTTTGATGAGATGGAAATTTACTCTTAAGATAAGAAGGCGAAGATGGGTCACTTAAAATGGAAAAAAGAACAAGCAATATTCTGGAATTGCGTCTCTGCCGGATTGTAAGCCAATTTAGCTTAGATATATATTGCGAAATATAGTCATACTTACGAAGCCCGAAAATAAATCTTATACAGTTATTGAGAAGGCATTCCAGCTTGTCTAGAAGATCTTGTGACAGATCTGAGTAACACACATCTGCATAATCAATTATGGGTAATATGAGCGATCGGATAAACATGATCTTAGATTTTATGGGAAGAAAATGTTTTAAACGATACAGAGAGCATAACGTGGCAATGACTTTACGACTCACTTCTGAAATCTGGGTTCTCCAATTCAACGTGCTGTATGTGTAGGCAAGATTTTTAACAGATATACTAAGTGATTTATAAGTGTTGTTAAGAAGTGTAGGGCGACCCCCACTAGATCGAGTGACGAGCTGGCAAGACATGCAAGAAGTCGATGGATGCAGGTGGCTCACGATCGTGCTTTGTGGCAATTCTTGGGGATGGCCTATGTTCAGCAGTGGACTTGTGAAGGGCTGAAATGATGATGATGATGAATGTATGTATGTAAACTGAAGTGGCAACGGGCCAGCCATACAGCTCGAAGAAGCAACACCTAATGGAACAAAAAGATTTTCAACTGGCAGCCTCGTACCAAACCGACATTTCCCCCTTCCTTTTTAATAAAATAAGTGTGACAAACGAGCACACAGTCCACTTGATGGTGTGGGTGTTATGGCCCATAGACATTTACATCTATCCTCGATTATGAGTCCAAATGCAGATGCGTTTTCACTTCTTAGGACTTTTTTTATAGGATAAGGGTGACAAACGAGCACACAGTCCACCTGATGGTAAGTGTTTGATGTGGCCCATAGACATCTACATCTATCATCGATTAAGAATCAAAATGCAAATGCGTTGTCAAAACTTAGATGGAATGCCTCGTTTCCAGTAAAAAGGGTCTCCGGTTCTCTACACTCACCATACAAAACACAGCAGCATTAAGCTGCTATTTTACACTGGTATACAAATAAAGATATACAATAAAATTCCGCACACTTATAAAGAACACCCTATAAGAATATTTAAATTTAAGCTGACTGCATTATTATAAGCTGCTATATGACAGCAAAATGCCGCGGACTTGAATCCTGCGTGGAACAAGTATTTGTATGGCCTACAAATAACTGTTTCGGCTCAGGATGTTTGTCCTTGTGATATTTATGTACGAGTATGTAAACTGCCCCCACGATACAGGAGAAAATCTTCGTGAAGATGTAACATACTTAAAAAAAATGAAAAAAATTACGCTGGTATTATCTGAGAGCGTGGTCTTTCTACGGTCGAGTCGACCCGTTGGTGCTACAACCATAATATTATTACTGTTGCATGGCTCTACCACGAACAATTTTGGTCAGTTAATTGAGTTCAAACCCAGAGCAGCTGCAAGGAAGTTAGGCATCCATGCAAAGCGGTACTTCATGCTGGAAGCTGCTTACATTATATTATGCACAAGTCCGGTTACGCGTGGTAGATTGCTTCCATATAGACGGACTGGTGCCTTAAAATGCTACCTAGCAGCAGCTCAATGGAATATCGTGATAATAATGATGACCTGAATTAGGTTAAAGCCATTCTTACCCATCTCGAGCACAGGAGCAAAGTAGACAGACTTCTTCAGTATTCTCCAAGATATATTTCAGAGAGTGCGCACAGGAAATTAACAGTGGCAGTGGAAGAATATTCACTATCCCATATCGTCGAGTGAGTGTCAAAAGAGGTGACAGAAGGAAACAAACCAGGAGATGAGCAGCCAGCGTTGTTGTGGCGCTGTCGTCCGTGTCACATGCGAAGTGCACCGAAACCTAAATCACGCTATCAAAGTTCCGAAGTATTGTGCTATATATAGAATAGCTCTGTAACTAACAGAAGGAGCGTTCACCGCTCGCCAGGCTGAATACCTTGCCCGGTTCGCGCACGGCCAGAGCGTTTCAGAGTGACCATCAAAAGAATTATTAAAACTTATTATAACATTAAGAACACTAATAATTTCAGATTACATAAATCACATTACCTTTCTTAATTAACCTTCTAATTGCACACAATGTCAAATCTCCACGGTCCCTATTGTCTACTCGGGAAACAATCGTAGTATGGTTTTGATATCTTAGGATGGTTTACGCCGAAAAGATACCAATTGTATTCATAACAGCGTATCGAAGTCCACTGCAGTACATAGGCCGCCTCATAGAATGCCTCATAGGGGTATTTGCCATAGTTGGCAGGCGGGTTACAAAGCAATTTTTAATTTTCAGTTATTATTAGGAAGACGCTAGGGCCCATCTCCTAGACTGTTTCCCTCTGTTGCGTCTTATGACAACAACGGGACGGTATGGGTTAGTGGATATTCTCACACCGCCACTACACGGCTTCCCTTCCTACCTATCTTACTAAAATATAAATATTATACACTCGGATAGTAAAAATACTAATAATTTTCTGAAATTATTTATCTGTAAGATAAAATTAAGACAAAGAAAGTTAAATAGGAAGAGTAATGTAAGATACACTACTCTTCCTATTTAAGTTTCTTACTGCATACAATATCAAATCTCCACGGTCGCTTTTGTTTACTCAGAAATACTATCAAAATTTGTTTACGTCCCAAAAGATACCAATTTATTGAGGTGGAATTGTTGGTTCGATAGTTTCAAAATGACGGCTTGGTGTGGTAGGTGCTAAGCGTTTGGGTGTAGCTTTGCAAGTTGCGGATTCTATTCCTGTAAGAGACAAATATTTGTATTGCCCCATCATCGCGATAACGCGAATATTCGCGTTGTCGCGATGTATGGGGCCACATATTCTTGAATACTTCGTCACTTCGTGCAAAGTCGCAAGCACATCGCTTCGCTGTCGGTAAACTCTCGCACATCAAAGCGTTTTATCACGATGAACATCGCTTGTGCGGCCACACTTCAGTCTGCCACAAACATCGTGCGTATCGGGTGTGTTAAAGTAAATTAGGGGTTGCAACGTATTTCCGACAGTGTTAAGTTATGAGAAGATGAATAATTTGACGAAACATTTTGAGTAAATTATGCAGGCGTCTAAAGCTGTCCCTTGTTGCCAAAAACGAAGTAAAAAAATAATTATTCGCTGCCATATAATATAGAGCGACCATGGCGTCCATTTTATGTTTAGCTTGTGTTTATCGCGATAAACTTTACAACGCGCAGTGTGGCCAGGCGCCTTCACCGTAGGCCTAAGGCATAGTTTTATCGCTGGAATTCTATCGCAATGTGTGCGGCCTGCCTAATTATTAAATATTGCCCACAAATTATTGTGTCGAATCACGGTGGCAGTGTAAGAGATTTTTTACCCCATTCCATCTCGTCCGTTTTAAGACAAATTTTCCCTATAACGGAAGAGCCGTATGAGGAACAGTAAACTTTTATGGGCTGATGATGAAGACTTAATAATTTATTAAAATTTACACGCGTAACGTACTAATTTTTTTACCTACTCCAATAAATATCCAACTGAGTAGTGGCGATGTAAGTATAGAATAGAATAGAATATAATAGAATAGAATAGAGTGGAACGGAATGGAACGGAATGGAATAGAATGCAATATAAGGGATTACAGAGGAATTGATTGGAATGGAATGGAATATAATATAAAATAATATAATAGAACAGAATAGAGTAAAATAGATTAGAATATAATAGCATAGCCAGAATAGAATTGTGGCGGTACCGTGTAGTGGAGTTGTAAGAATATCCACTACTCCATATCGTTCCGTGGGTATCATAAGAGGCGACAGAAAGTAACTGAAACACAGAAGGAGGCCAGCAGCATACTTTCTGATAATAACTAAAAATAACAAAAAATTGCGGCTGGCAAAATACCCCCAATGAAGCTATGGGAGAGGTCTATGTCCAGTAGTGGACTTTTATACGCTGTAATGGATGGATGGACAGAATTATTTAGGTACTACCAGCAATTAACTAATACAAACCATACACTGTAGTGCACGCAAACATCAGGTTAATAGTTTATAGGACTCTTCATAATTAATTTACTTTAAGGAAATTAAGCCCTTTATGATTAATCAATAATTGATATGAATAATTGTTGGATATTAACCACTAATCATCGTAGCCTTAGTTTAAATTAATAGGTTTTTAGTAACTTTTGACGGCTCCGTGGCGCAGTGGCTTAGCAATGATTTGTTGCGCTGGGGGACGCGGGTTCGAATCCCGCACGGAACAAGTATTTGTATGGCTTACAAATAATTGTTCCGGGTCTGGATGTTTGTCCTCGTGCAATTTATGTTTGTAAACTGCCTCCACAATACAGGAGAAAATCCTAGTGTGGGGGTAATGTTTTTTAAAAACAAAAGAGAAGGAAAAAAACCTGCCATGTAGTGGCGGCGTAGGAGAATTTAAAGAAATAAATAAATTTGGTCTCTCAGTGTATTAAACAAATTTTAATGTATGTACACAAAAAAATAAACTTAAAATAGTGATGTACATTCTCTGTTACTTGTCTTGAAAGAGTCAGTAATGCACTCGTTAGGCAATGTATACGCTTTTACAACGAAGTCCAAGAAAATATGCAGGCCTTATCTATCAAAAAATAAAATATTTTAAGCAAAAAAAGTTTTGTAAGGGTTATTATATTAAAGAGTATATGATTGATAATAACTCCTGGGGATGAGGTGATAGCTACCATATTGTTTCTAAATTTTTCCATAATAATAATAATGTCCTCCAGACCGAATTCCGGTCACGGCGGCCAGCCACAATGGAGACTAGCCATCGGCGCAGGACATGATTATAGTGCCCAAGTGTATGCGCAAGCACAGGTGCGCTCTCTAATCCCTCACTCTCATAGACCGATGGGACGGTAAGCCGACACAACCGGAGAGAGATCAGTCGCAGGACCAACAGCTTTACGTGTTTTCCGAGGCACGGGGGTGAGACACCGCCAGCTTCCTGACTCCGGGCAGCTACTGAGAATTTCTTGATGGAAAAGCTCAATAACAGATTTTTTTTTGCCAGACCCGGGATTCGAACACAGGACCTCATGATCAGCAGTCGCACTACTACAACCACTAGACCAACGAGGCAGTTAAATATTTCCAATAAAATATTTCCATAGTAATTGTATCAAAAATATATTGTAAACTAATTTTATTTAAAAAAAAGTTCCGCTCGGTTTCTTGCTGATTGTTCCCAGCACAGATGTTTTTCCGAACCAGTAGTAAAGCTTAAATGACTTTCAATTAGTATTCTTGTAATCTATATTGAATATAAATGATCCTATTCTATTCTAATCTAGTGGATTCACTATCCTATATCGTACCATCGGTGTCGTAAGAGGTGATAGAGGGAAACTGAATCTGGAGCTGAGCAGCAGCATCTTCCTGATAAGAACCCAATAGTAATTAAAAAAAAACTGCAGTTGCCAACCTGCCAGCGTGGCATTTATTCAAATACAAAGCTAGAATATTTTTTCAAGTAAGTTGTAGACTGAAACTACGAGTAAAATAAGCATAATATGATACATTTTTAACGCATAACATTTGCGTTAAAAATGTATCATATTATGTCCTTATCATATCCTTTAAAAATTAGGGTACATACAACGGACTTAGTGAAATAAAATTAATGGAATCTGACGAATTTTTTTTTATAAAAGATGTTAAAAATTTATTAACTAAAAGCCACATAATAAAATGAAATGATGTGTCTTACCCAGTTTTAAGACTAGGTAAACACATTATTTTATTACGCGGATCTTAGCTAACTAATTTTTAATTTAATTAATGAAATGTGGCACTCTCTGCCAGTCACCCTGAGTGTTAAAAATAAATGTTGGCAGTTGCGGAATATACAACAAAATGCTATTAATAAACATACATAACACTCACGCCTGTCACCCAGAGGGACTACAGACTTCCATTTGACACGATCCTGACACACCTCTCTCGCTTCCTTTACATCCATATACCTACGCATACACGCTCGTCGGTTAAGGGTACTCTTAATCTGGCCCATCTTCAATATATCACCAATTTGGTTGATATACTTTTTTCTGGGGCGTCCCTTCCCAACTCCTCCGTTCACTTCTGCATCATAAATTTACTTCGTCACTCTTTCCACGTTCATTCTTTACACGCCCAAACCACCGAAGCATTTCTTTCTTAATCCTTGTCACAACATCATCTTGAAAACTACACTTTTCTCTTATCACACCATTTCTTACCCTGTTATTCAGATTCAGCCCTAACACACTCCTTAATGACCGCATTTCTACAGCATTTATTCTACTCTCATGCTTCTTCTGCCAGACCCAACTTTCACTACCATACATTAAAATAGGGACTAACACAGCATTGTGTATTGTCATACGTGCCTTTTTTGACACACTCTGACTTCCCACCATATATTGAGGTTAGGCGGTTAGGTTGCCTTTTTTGATTCTGTGCTTAACGTACGAGATGGGCATAGCAAAGTAATCCGTTTTTTTGTGTAACTTGGCTCCGGCATTAGCCGCTAAGTCAGTTACCTCGATACCTGTGATGCCAACGTGACTTTTGACCCAAGTGGCATTTGACGGTTAACTCACCCATTCTTAACCCACATTCTTCAACTTACACAGTAGTAAGACGGAGTTACGATCACATCATCTCTCTTTTTAAATAAGTTTTAAAAATATAAATAATTAATAATTTTGTGATTGTGCTATAATGAACTGCTCAACAAGTAACAACAATTTAGTGAGAATGTTATCTACAAAAAAAAATTAAGTGTTTATGTTGCTCAAAGTGCTAAGTTTGTTAGAACTTTTCAATTGAACTCACTAAAATATTAAAAGTTATCTGAAACAATCAGGGACAGTGAATACAGAATGTTTAAAAAAGTTTAAATATTTAATAAGCCTACAAAAATATCAATATTCCGTTTTTTAATATTCAGTGAAAGAGCAAAAAAACTATTTGAAAATTAAGTCAAAGTAACGGCTGTTAATTTTTTTAAATAAAACTGTGACAACGGAACATTATTAATAATTTTACGTTTTGAATGTAAGTCTTTTGCTAAAGTACCAACTTTAGCAAAAGTATTATTTCAAGCTCCAAGTGTTTCAAATAAAAAGAGATAAAATGTTCCTTCTTAATCAAAATTAAATTGTTGTACTCAATATTATTTTTAAAACATATTTTATCATTTTATTATATATTATGGCCACATTTCTATTAAAAACGGAAAAAAAGGAAAATAAAAATAAAGATTCAGAATAAAATATTTGATTAGATAAATTAATCCATTGGAAAGTATTGCCATCTAACGGGATCTACTAGAACAATAACACTATACTACTAAGATCCTTGAGTTTTGAACACACTATAATAGTTAGATATACGCACCATTGTTGTTACAACGCATTAGAGGGAGCATCTACTAAGCCGACCAATTCATATATTTGCTTAACACGTAACAACGGAAATTGATCATGGAAAATAACAATATGATTTTTAGAAAGACATTGCTGCGGAGACGAAAATCGAACATGGACATATCGAATTTAAATTTAAATGGCACCTTCATTAGCTCCACTCCTTCTGAAGATTTAGATTTGTCATCAAAAACTGTTCCCGAATTATTAAAAAATGAATTGTCAGAGATTATTGAATTAAACCAGAAAATTTTATAAACTGAGAATGCAAGCGCCTACCAAGAAATAATAAATCTAAACACCGAATGCACTCATTTAAGGAAAATATTATCAGAAAAAAATAAGCAAATACAGTTCCTTAAAAATATATCTAGTAGCTCAATAACAACCACTCAACTTGCAACGTCATCCTGCCGAAATTCACCAACGCTAAAGAGGCTTACAAATATTCGAATGAAAATACCTCGCTTGTCACCTGTCAACAACTCACGAAACGGATATCATCTCAATGAAACGCCTAAAAGTCGCTGTAAACCGCTTCTACTACTACAAAGTTTAATTTTGTCCCTTAATCGTTTTGCCATGGCATGTTCACAAAAGGACAAGGAATCCGAGGAAATAGCAACAAAATTTGACCTCAACGTAACAACTTTGGAAAATCCACTTTAGATGGCGCCACCAGTATTCCAAAGAAGAAAATATAAATAATAGGTGATGAGCAAGCTCCAGGATTAGCTTCTCAAATTTATTATGACAGGCGAAGAAAAAATAACGACGATATGTACAAAGTTCTAGGCATAATTAAACCATCAGCGAAAAGCTGTGAAATATTGAAATATTCAAATTGTATAAGTATAATGTCATCGCTGAAAAGCGAAGACATTGTGATTTTAGCATTTGGTTCAATTGACAAGAATCCCTACAAAATACTTTCAGACCTAAGTAATATGCTATACCTTTAGCGAAATCACAATGTTTTCATTATAGATGTCCAGTACAATCCTCTCTAAATGAAAATTTGTTAAATAGTGAAATAACATTAATAACTAATAATTATTGTAATTGTAGATATGTAAAACTAAAATATAATGAATTTTTTCATAATAATTCAAAGCGGTTTACTAGAATGTTAAGTTTTAAATTGCACGTGGAAATCGAGTTCCTGGCATATAATAAGCAGTTTAAAAATTAAAGGCATCTAATATTTCTTCAACCTGGTCTGAACCAGCTAAGGAGAAAATTGACAACAAAGGTGACATATAAAAAAGGTACAATACCTTACTACTTTTAAAAAAACAAATTGTATAGCATTAGTAACAACGAAAATAAAACGTCTTTTCGTCAATAAAAATAAATTTTATAACTTAACCATACTTCACCAAAACAGTGCTGGTGCCATAAATAAGTCCCAAGAAATTATATCTGCACTTTCAAAATTTTCACAAAATAATAAAGAAATAGACATAGTATGTTTGACTGAAACGTTTATAAAAAAAGGGTATGGAGCAGCTTCTGAAGATACCAGGGTATAGATAGAGTCGTCTCAACGTAATCCCGTAACTCTAAAAGAGGGGGTTCTTGTATCCTAGCTAAAAGTAGTATAGAATGTAAAACCCTTGGTATTGTTTGGCATGCAATTTTAGTTTTGAAGGTGCTGGTATAAAGCTCACGTCACAAAAAATCTTCATAATATGCATATATAAAACCCCAAATAGTAACCTCAAATTTTTATTGACAAACTGGAACAACTTTGTTGAGAATTTGTAATAGATCCAAATAATAATATTATGAGGAGATGGGAACTTGACTACGGATCAAAACAGATGCGTTGTCACCCGCGAGGACTGAGATGGAATGCCCTTTCCAGTAAAAGGGTCTCCGGTCTCTACACTCACCATACGAAACACAGTAGCGTTAAGCTGCTATTTTACGCTGGTATTCTGAGAGCGTGGTCCTTCCTCGGTCGAGCGACCTATTCGTGCTACAACTATACAATTAATATAGCTGCAGCATGGCTCTACCACGTGTATATATGACTAAAGCTTTTGATTTCGTAGACCATAAATTATTACTATATAAGCTTGAAAATTACGGAATCAGGAAAAGCACATGACTGGAGAGTTATCTGACTGGTCGTGAACAGTGCGTAGAGGTTGCTAAAATTCAAAAGGGCATAAAATTACAAGCAGATCTCGGTTACAAAATAATAAATGGTGTCCCACAGGAAGTATATTAGGTCCCTTTATTTCTAATTTACATTAATGATCTTCCAAGCGTCACTGACCACGAAACTGTTGTGTTTGCGGATGATGATAGGGATTTTAGAACTCCACTTATTGGACTTAACATTTGTTATGATAGTAAAAAAATTGAAGAAGTCAACTGTACTAAATTTTTAGGATTAATGGTTGATAGATACTGTGACTGGAAGACTCATATAGAATACGTATGCGATAAGCTTCAGATATTTGTTTATGCTATAAAACAGCTACGGTTGACAGTGTCTACTGAAGCGGCACTGAGCGCTTACCACGGCTATGTCTCCTCAGTGCTTTCATACGACTTCTTGTTGTTGGGCAACTCGGTTGAGGTTGGCAAGGCCTTTCTTGTTCAAAAGAAGTGTGTAAGGGCCATTTGTGGAGCTTGGTCTTTAGATAGTTGCAAACCTTTATTTTCCAAATTTCACATACTGCCTCTAGTTTGTATGTACTTACGGGAACTTTGTGTTTTTGTCAAACAGCATCCACAATATTTCACAATTAACTCAAGTTTATTCAGTAGAAGTGCCATGCCAAGAAATAAATTTAAGCTCTATCTGCCTCAATGCAGGCATGATATATATAAAATAAATGTATTTATAAATGCCATTAGTTTCCAATAAATTGCCTAACACTTTTAAAGACCTCCCTTTTGTTATTTTTAAAAGGAAACTTACAGATTGCCTGGAAATAAAATGTTTTTATAGTTTAGATGACTGACTTATAAAGAAATCTACAATAATGGTGAAATATGGAAAAACTGATAAATTTTTTTTGAAATTTAATATTTATTTTATATTTTTGACATTTTTTAATTTTTTTTAGATATTTGATATTTATATATAAGCATTTACATTATTAATTAAATTTTTGACATGTATTTATTGTAATTTCAAAACTTGACGCTAAAATATTTTAAATAATTACATAATTATTTTTCTTTAATAATTTAACCTCATTAAATTGTAATAATAATATTTTTTTGTATATTGTAAAGATATTGCATGCCATTATCATGGTAGAATATAAGGTCTCATTAATAAATAACAACATCATAATATTATGTACTAAATTCTGGCAATGAATAAATTTGAATTCGAATTTGAATTTTCAAAGTTTCCAAACAACTGTACATAAATAGGTTAAACAAACTAGGAAGCTACACAGCACTGTCTGACATCTCTATGGATGCCAAACCAGTCCGTGTAGGCCCCGTTGATCCTGAAACAAGCACTAGAGTCTCTATAAAGAGACTCTAATTCCTGTATTAACCCAGTGCTCAACCCAAATGAGTTCAGTGTTTGCCATAACACATCCCTGTCCACTCTGTCATAAGCCTTTTCCAAATCCATGAACGCACAAAAAGATTTCAACATTTTAATATTTGCCTGAAAATTATCAGATATTCTTCTATCATTCTTATCCATTCCTTCTTGCTTTTACCTTTCAACTACTTCTTTTACTCTCTTATTTAGACGTCTAAAGTCTGCCTTTTTCTTTAATCTCGTCATTCATACCGCCAGAGTTACCAGCTTTGGTTGCTAGTAGATATAGCCATGCTCTCTTCTTTGCTTCAACTTCCATCCATACCCGTCACCCCACCATAACGACGGTCGACGGCTCCATGGCGCAGTGGCTTAGCAATTGAGTTACAGCGCTAAGGGTCGCGGGTTCGAATCCCGCACGGAACAAGAATTTGTATGGCCTACAAATAACTGTTCCGGGTCTGGATGTTTGTCCTTGTGCAATTTATGTTTGTAAACTGCCCCCACGATACAGGAGAAAATCCTAGTGTGGAGGTTACGTTTTTAAAAGAAGAAGAAATTAAAAGAAGAAGAAAATTAAAATTATAACGTATTATTTTTCCTTTCAATCGTTCTCTTACTTATACCACATACTTCGGTAGCTGCATCCACCAAACTTTTCTTAATATTATCCCACACAGTTTCCAAGTCTAAATCATTCATACACAGTTCAGCTTAATGCTGCTGTGTTTCGTATGGTGAGTGTAGAGAACCGGAGACCCTTTTCACTGGAAACGAGGCATTTCATCTTAGTGGTGCCAACGCTATTGCATTTTGATTATTAATTGAGGATAATTTTTGATGTCTATAGGCAACAGCATCCACTTAAAATGTAAATGTCTATCGTCCATTGTATCCACTTACCCAGGTGCTAGTTTGACATAATTATTCTATAAAAAAATATTGTGTCACTCAAGTTTAATTTCTTTTATTCTGGGCGAGGCAAAGCAAAACTTTCCTGATTTTCTAACGCGGTTTTCAGCCGAAGAGGGTTACAATAAATTTAAATTGTTGTATAAAACTAAGCCGGACGGGTCGTCTGCGTCTCAAGAGACAGGGGACGCAGAAATTGATTCTTAGAATACCACATGGATGTTATAAGTGGATATTTAACGTAAAACTATGGAATGACGTAGTGTTGTGATACAAAATACATAATTTTAAGATTAAAAGTAATAATATCAGACACATTTTAAATAATAAATATTTATTAATATCATAATTAATTATGATAAAGGTCATTTTTTAAATGATGTAAATAGTTTTATGTAAAATATTAATCTTCAAATTTCAGCCATTTTCAGAAGGAATATTATTGTCCTCCAGAATGAATTCGGGTCATGCCCAGTCTCAATGTATACTAACCAATGCGCAGAACAGGATTATAGTGCCTGATTGTATGCGCAAGCACATGTGCACTCTCTTCTTCATACTTCGATTGGACGGTAATCTGACACGACCAGAGAGAGATTAGCAGCAGGAACCACAGCTTTTCTAGGCATGGGTGTTAAACACCGCAAACTTTTTGACTCCGGGCTACTACGGAGAATTTTTTGATAGAAAAACCTAATAACTGATTTTGGTCCGACTCGCGGTTCAAACCCGGGACCTTAAGATAAGCAATCGCAGTTACCGTTTTTAGAAAAAATAAAAATACCAGCAACATTAAACATAACTCAACTGTTAACCACTCCAAGGAACTTAAAATTTTTGTGCTGTGAGTGGTAGTAAACGAATGGTAACCCACGACTTTTGAATTCGCAGTCCGCAGCCTTCCATTGAGCTACTGTTGCTCCCATATAACTATATATTTTAATTATTGACCTTCAATTACAAAAGGCTTACTTATCTGTATAAGAAAAAAAATCACAAAAATTATGTTTAATTCCTTTCATTCAAAAACTCATTTTCATGCATTTATTTTGGATGAATGGATGCATGAAAGTAACATAGATAAAACAAAAAGTCAACTTCTTAATCTCCTCTTTTTTGGAGTCGAGTAAAACGATCGGCCGATAGATGAACCAAAAAAAATCAACAATGACTGGAACAACCGTATTTTATTTTATGTGTAACATCTTTCCTCTCGCTTTCCCGCAATCTGTGGGAGTAATTTCGTGAAAAGGGACGGAAGTGTGCAACAGGAAGCCTGGGAAGCGCGCGCTATTCGATTTGACCAATGATCGCGCGCGGTGGTAGTAAAGTGTGCTGTTATGTAAACTAATTTATAGTGTAAACTATATTTATAAATGTATTTACTGTTGATAATAAGTGTTAAAGAAAAGTGCAGATAATTTATAAAAAATGCAAGTGAGTAATAACGAATAATTATTCGAATAAACATTTCAGTATTTAACTTTTATAAATTTTGAGTTTAATTTCTGTCGCTGCTCAATTGTTATACTTAATTTCGATTTAAATAATTAAAAATTAAAAATTTTGTACAACCGACGTCAATATAAATTATTAAGAATAACCTCAAAAACTACTGGTCAGACCTTGATGAAATTTGTATGGGACGACATGAGAAGTACCAGCTTTCAAATAAAAAAGAATCATCGAAATCGGTTCACCCAGTAAAAAATTATGAGGAGATATACATAAAAAAAATAATATACAGTCGAATTGAGTACCGTCTCCTTTTTGAAGTCGGTAGAAAATAGCTTTTTTCGGGATTCAATGTTAATATTGCTTACGGTCAAGGTTTGATATCAGATGTTACACATCATGTGCGACTACTGTAAGGCTCGATCGTTTTTTTTTTATATGAGACAAACGAGCATGCGGAATTGCATTTCAATTGTATTCGCATCTCTACCTGACAAACAGTTTAATTGTCTTTTAATTGTCACAAGCACACAACTCGACTAAAGTTTGATAGTTTAACAATTGTATGCATGTGGTATGTTTAAAATGTTGGTTTTATGTGATCTGCTATTTTGAAATATATAAAAAAAGAAGTTATTTGCCAAAAATAGATGTACACATATTAAATTTACGTTTAAACAAAAACAACAGAGCAACAACTTGTAAAACACAGTAATAAAACATGAAATTAAGTTATATTAAATTGGGCAATATCTAATGCCCAATTTAATATAACTTGGATTAAATACTTTCAACGGCTCGGTGGCGCAGTGGCTAAGCGTATGAATGTGGCGCTGCAAGGTCACGGGCTTGAATCCCACATGGAACAAGTATTTGTATGAACCACAAATAGGTCCTTAGTCCGTATGTTTGCCCTTGTGCAATTTGAATAGAATAGAATTATTTTTATTCAAAATAGATTACAGTACATAATACTTATTGAAAGTCATTTTTTACTTTTACCATTGGTTCGCAGAAAACCTCTGGGAAGAACCAGCAAGAAACCCAGCGGGACTTTTTTTAAAAGCACAATTTAGACGTCACCGTCATCATTAAAGTCTATCAAGATTCCACTTCTGCCTAAAAGAGTCAACTTTGGCTTGCCCCATACATTGCATTTTAGGGGGGAATGCTATGTGGTAATGCATTCTCTATCGCCCCAATACACGGCGAATGTCGCGCAATTTGACGAGGTCACGCAAAATGAATCCAACACATACTCGGGTCAGAAGGTATGGGTCAAAGGCGATAAATATCAAAATTACACACAATTTATTATAAATAAATCTAAGCGAGCCATTATATCATAGAACATCTTCAAACCTTTGATTTCTTTATTTCGAAAGTTTCTTTTTGAATAGTATTCTATATTTTATATTAGGATTAAATTTATCGTAACAACGTTCAATTTACGTAAAGGTACATTGGACCCTGGATTAAGAAACAAAATGCAGATGCATTGTCACCTCTGCGGACTAAGATGGAATGCCTCGTTTCCAGTAAAAAGGGTTTCCGGTTCTCTACACTTCCATTCATGCTAAAACCATAATAAAGCATGCGCTACCTGCAGCATCGTTCTATCGATCATGATGATGATGGTCTCTCTCTCTAATGGATGCAGGTGGTTCAGGACCGTGCTTTGTAACATTCCTTGGTGGAGGGCTATGTTCAGCAGTGGACTTGTAAAGGACTGTAATGATGATGATGATAGCCCTACCACGTATAAAAATAAAATAAATAAAACACGTAGAAATAAATAAAATAAAAATTAACAGACACATCTTATCTTAATTTGTATGTCATTTTGTATTTGTGTCCCTACGAATTTTAACAATATATTACTATAACTATTTAGTATTGGACTATTTGCTCGTTGTTCACTCTAGCTTTTATATTATAAACCTAAACTAGCGATCCGCCCCGGCTTCGCCCGGATATAACTGGATCCCGACAATAGCCCAATCTACTGTATCCAATTGTGGAACTAAGCCATTAAGGGACCCACTGAAACACGCAAAAAAAATTATCAAAATGAATACAGCCGATTAGAAGAAATTCAGTGAAAAACACAGGTACAGAAGAATTATAAATAACAAAAACTCTGTGGTTCTCGTACACACACACACACACAGGCACTTACCTTATCAGAATCAGTATTCAAACGTATAGAAATAATTTTACTTCAGAAAACACGACTGCAAAAAATGAAATTAAATTAGTATCAATTTTTTATTTGCAAATTCTATGTGGTTTAATTACCTCTGCATTAGCCGGGGATAAAGGGTATCAGTTAGAGGTAATTTATTTACATTTATTTAAATTTAATTTAATTTTTTATGGTTGAATTTTCTGAAGTAAAGTTATTTCTATACATTTGAATCCTCATTCTGATAACGCACTTAAAGGGAACTACATGGTTTTTGTTACATTTTGTGTAAAGATAATAACCAGTAAAAATATCCACTAAATTCGTGATTCTTTTGTTTTCCAGCATCCGAACAACCCTACCGTTCCCGTCGGATTGTTTGCAGCCGAATGTTATTGGTTTATGGAAGTCAAATTGCTGATTTAGATCATTCGGTTCGTAAATTACATTACGAGGTTTGAGTATAGATATCGTTTACTGATAACTCAATTTATTGAAAATGTTATTTGTATTAATGTGGTTATATAATGATAAATGATAGATATTGCTATTTAAACATAAATATATATTATATGAGCTACTACTAGCTATTATAAAGTGGCGATAAAAGTATATCCACTACCGCATGTCGTGGGTGTCGTAAGAGGTGACAGAGGGAAACAGAAGTAAGTGATGAGTAGCAGCGTCTTCCCAATAACAACTCTTAATAATGAACAAGCTGCCCCATATGAAAAACTCTATTTTGGGAGACCTATGTTCAGCAGTAAAGGCGTAGCCGAGTGGTGACAAAAACAAAACGAACTAAACAAAGGGAGGCAGCGTCTTATATATATATATTTTATTCACGTTTGACGTATTTGACTCTTTAAAATATTATTTATTATTTTCATGAGATTTTATTTTAAATAACTAATAACTATTGTATCTTTAAAGATCAAGTTTTTTTTTTATTAGACTAGAAAAAATCATATATTTTTGTGTCCATATAATATATAATGATGAACTAACAGAGTGACGTGCCGTGTGAATGACCGGCCTTGCTACTACATATTATTCTAACTTCAAGCAACGACCGTTTTGCCGATCCACCGTCATCTTGGCAATAACACTACATTAACAAAGGTCTTCTTACGCATCAAGACTAAATCGTCGTATCGGCGATCGCCTTGAGTAAATAAAATACAACTACTTCTCATACTTTAGTTATTAAAACGAAATACATATTTATAAATAATAAAATAAAATTCTCAAACTAAATCATGATACCACTCGCCCCCCTAATGCTCCAGCAGCACCCTGCTATACTTCTGAACCGAATTTAACATCCTGCTCTAATAATGAAAATTTAAACATAACGCAAAGGAAAAGAAAACGTGAGTCAGATGAATTAGGACGTATGGAAAAATGATAGAGATGAAAACCATGTTTGAGGAGCTCGTATCAGACAAACTCAACAAAACAATAAAATGGATACCTACAAACGGCACTCGAAGATATTCGAACTCAAATGTAAAATTTGTATTCAAAACTCAGAAATCCGTGCCCAAAACGAAGAAATCAAAAGACTGTGTCATTTTGTCGGAAAAATATGATGAAGCGGTGCTTGAGATTAATAATTTAAAAGCAGAGTTTAAACAAAAATCAGCAGATAATAAAAACATTAGAAAATAAGGTGACTTTTGGAAAAAAACTTGAGAGCAGCGTCACTTGAAATAAAAATATACCATTAAAATGTCCTGAAAACCGTGAAACCTAATTAGCACAGTCCAAAACTCAGCAGTATTATTAATCATTCCGTACTGAAACGGATATTACAAATATTTTCGTTTGAAGAGTAAGACCGAATCAGTGGGTACAGTTATTGTGGAGTTCTCATCAGCGGCGGCAGGAACAGTTTTGAAGTCAACTAAAACTATAATAAACAGAACAAGGAAAACCGTCTTAACACAACCCACTTGCAGAAAAAGGACCTAAACATTTCCTATACATATCTGAAGTCCACCACCGCCATGACAAAGCGACTTTACTACCTTGCAAGAGAGTTTATTAAGACTAGTGAATACGAACAATGTTGGACAGCTAATGGTAAGGTATACATACGCAAAAAGAAGGATGCCCAGTCGACTTATCAAATCAGAAGATGATCTAGCACAACTACGAAGACAAAAGTGACTAGATTGCGTTATTTTATCTTTAGAAATATTTTTCAAAATATCATATTATTCTTGTTGCAAGTTTATAGCATTAAATTTAAAACTGTATTTATAATCAATATCATTACATATACATACAATATTCTACAAAACACACAAATACTACACTAACAAATACATACACACACTACATACAACTAATATTATTAACTAAAAACACATATGCTGTGTGCAATACGGGAATGTATATTATACACTATAAGTTTCCTCTCTGTACCACTTTTGGCGACCAATTAATTGTCATTATCAACTTAGTTCTATTAAATGTTACTTACAAAAATGTAACTATGAAAAATAAACGTTATAAAAATAGATAATACACTAAATAACACATACAACATAGATTCTGTCTCAGTGTCGGATTCATCTACCTGTGATTTAGACAACTGAATCCCATTTAATTTCAACCCCAAGCAATCACTCAAAATACTTAATCAAAACATTAGAAGTATTTCAAAAATATATAGGTTTCTATACCATACTCGCTAGGACTAAAGTCGATTGGGACATCATCACATTAACCGAATGTTGGCTTCCAATACACATAATATTCCTGACCTAACTGGTTATAAATACTTTAAGACTGATAACAATCTAACACAAAACGAGGGAGTAGTTGTATACATACGTGAAAACCTACAGGTTTTGTAGAGGAACCCTCATTTTAGATGCAAATTGTCTACAAATAAAAATAAATCATAATACCATTTTGTTAGCAATATCGACCACCAAGCTATAGAGATGTCACTAACTTCCTGCATTCGCTTGACATAATCCTGACTAATATCACACATTACAACAATATAATAATAACTGGGGACATAAATATTACATCCATGAACAATGCCATGACACAAGCAAACTTAATTATTTAAACTTATTAGCATCACACGGCCTGCTGCCTGCACATTCTTTGCCCACTAGACAAAATGCATGTCTTGATCATTTTGTCCTTAAAACTCTACCCTGCTTCAACATTAGTAGCCCTCTTGCACTAACTGATCATGAAACCGTGATATTATTCCTCGCAAGCAAAATGCCAAAAATCGCGGTTAAAAACACAACGACGCGCATTAGCTATGATCAGTTAACTGACGACATAAAAAGAATCGACTTTGGTGAAGTATATAATACCCAAGATCCTCACGCAGCAACAGATTTAATGATAAGGCTTATTAAACAAGCGGTCAAAAAAAACAAAAACCGTGAAAGTTCCAAACCGTAAAAAAATCCGACACAGAGATAAATTGCACAAAAAATCAAAAGAGTCGCCAGACAACGAAGTCCTAAATATATTAATAAGTTATTAAAAAAAATTAAATTGGAATATGAAAAAAATGAATTAAAAAAAACTAGTAATAATCCTAAGCAACTCTGGGAATATAAATAACATAACAAACAGGGCAAAAAAGAGAAAATTCATCCCATCACTTATAACCTCATCATCCACCCCGGAGCTATCTGTTAATTCAGTCAATGATTTTTCGCTAATATAGGCAAAAATCTCGCCGAAAAGATACCGGGTGGACTTACAGAATCAACAAAAAAGCTTTTAACAACAATAACAACAACTCGCAGTCCATGGTATTGTTACCAACGGATGAGGACGAGGTTGCAAAATTAATAATATCTCTCCGTAATGACTGTGCTGTGGGTTGGGATGGAATATCCTCTAATCTCCTTAAAAGGCATATTAATGTAGTTGTCCCACCCTGACATACATCTGCAATCTGGCTCACAACCGGAAAATTCCTAAAGCTTTTAAAAATCGATTATACACCTGATTTATAAGGTGGGGACAGAGATCGTGTCAATAATTATAGACCTATATCTGTGCTGCCTGCCTTGTCCAAAATACTCGAACGCATGATAAACAACAGGCTCGTAAATTACTTGGAAAAAAATGATTTACTTTCACCCTCACAATATGGTTTTAGGTCAGGTAAATCTACATCCGATGCGATTCATGACCTTACTAATTATATTTTTACAAACTTGGACAATGGGCATAAAGTTCTTGGCATATTTCTAGATCTCGCCAAAGCTTTCGACACGGTTTCTGTACCCATACTTTTACGTAGTATGGAGAGTATGGAATTAGAGGTATACAACTGCAACTTTTGAAGACTACTTGAGTGGACGTACTCAGTGCGTTCAGGTAGATAAATTCATCAGTGCTGAACGCACAATTACTATGGTACGCCTCAGGGCAGTGTACTCTCTCACTCTCTTTCTTATATATATTAATGAACTGAGTATGCTCACTCTTCCTAAAGGGCGGATCATAAGTTTTGCAGATGATACCGTCCTCCTATTTATGCAGGCTCATGGCAAGATGTCTTTACGTACGCCCAGTTGGGCTACAATACAGTCTCAAACTGGCTTCAAAGTAATGTACTGACACTGAACATAGATAAAACATGTTATGTCACGTTTAGATTAAAAATAACACATTAACTACATCATCTCTACCATATACCATCGTAAGTCACTCATGTTCCAACCCACTTAATAACGCAGATACCTGCATAAAACTATGTCAAGCTGACAAAGTAAAATATCTAGGAGTTATAATTGATAGCACTCTACGTTTTCATGAACACATTAATACCCTTAATAACAGGTTGCGTAAACTTATATATGTATTTAAAACTTTGAGACGTGGCTGACGAAAAACTAAAGAAATCCGTCTACGCCTTGGCCCAATCTCTGTTAACATATGGTATAACCTCCTGGGGCGGTGCTCCAAAATCTAAAATGCTTCAATTGGAGAACGCAGAGAGCCATCTTAAAAGTCTCTTTTCACTGCCGTATCGCTATCTTACAGACCTCCTATATAAGAGTTGAAAATATTAACTGTGAGACAACTGTTTATACAAAGAACCTTACTAAAACAACATGCTCTACTAAAATACAATCCCTCACTCTCCCGAGGTAAAAGGCATTTTAACCCCGTGGACCGCTGTCATATAACTCTGTCCACCATTATCTAAACGTTTCTTTTGTCACCTTGGGGTTTTATACAATAAAATCAATAAGATTATTCCTATATTTAACGTTAATAAGACTATATGCAAAAAATAACTATCTGGCTCCAAAATTAAATTATTATGACACTGAAAAGCTACTTACTAATCCTACCTAATTAACCAAATCAAATGTAATTACTAACCAGCAAACTAAGAAACAAAACACACACACACACACACACACACACACACACACACACACACACACACACACACACACACACACACACACACACACAGTGCGTACACACACACGCACACAAATGCACACACACACACACACACACACACACACACACACACACACACACACACACACACACACACACACACACACACACACACACACACACCACTTTTAATATATCTAAAATCCTAATTAGATGAAAGAAGATATTATGTAATTTATAAATATGGTACATGTACGAATGCATAATAAAATTATTGTAATTAAAACCATAGGGCGGAGATCTGGCGTCCTGAAATACAGGCGTAAAGCCTAGCTTAGGCACCAGTCTCCCACAGTATAATATTGAGGCTATACTATAATATTATGTACAATAATTCTGTATTGTGGTGAGAAAATAAATTATTATTATTATTATATTTTAAAAATTTTTTTCTCAGCTGAAAGCTGGTAAATAAATGGCGATTACGGGTTGAAACCAAGTAACCGTCATTGTAATAGGGGATAAACTACATTATTGTCCTGCATGAATTTTCGAACGATGCGACATGTATTTAAGATTGCTGCTTTTTGTAAATTAATGTATGAGTTCGGTGATATGTCTAGCATTTTCAAACTATGATGTAAGTGCTTCAGGATTATTCGGTGGTAGAAAGTACTATGGGTATTATAAAACTTTTCATTTTCCACATTTTTGTTATTTCTTCTTTCAGTTCTGTGTATTTATTTATTTTTTCGGTTATAGTTTTAATTAAATTATGCGTATTAGGTGGCTATATCAATTATATATACTGTTTTATTTATTTTATCTTGGAGTGTTATATCCGGTCTATTATGATGGATGGTTTTGTCTGTGAGAATAGCAGTCTTAGTACATTTTATAATTTGTATTTTCAAGTACGGCCGTTGGTGTGTATTTGTAATATGGTGTATGTGAATCTGGGATGAGTTTGTGTTTGATTGCTAATTTTGGTGTATTATATTTACTATCTGGTTGTGTCTGTGTGTGTAATCTGTCTGCAGTGATGGGCAGCTCTATAATATGCTGAATGGTCTCAGGCTGTTTGTGACATTTCGACATTTATCATCTGATATTGTTGGGTCTTTAATTATATATTTTGATAATTTTTCGTATTAATGACTTGATCCTGTATTGCTATCATGAAGCCTTCGGTTTCAGGAATAAGTAACCACATACAAGCCACCTATTCGATGCCTGAATCTACATGTGTTTGATCTAAGTCATAAGGATGTCTGCCATGCAAAACTTTCTTTTCCATTGTACTAATTTGAAGTCTTCTCTGTTGTATGCTGATCATTTATTTCTGTTATATGTGGCTTTTCTGCAAGGTTTAGTGGTGTTAGGTTCACGTCTATACTAACAATAGCATTGTGTAATTTACTGGTAGTCATTTTCTATGAAAGAAAGATCTAAGGGTTGAGCTGCTTAGTCCAGAGCGGGATGTCTATAAGACCTCTTCCACCATGATTTCTGCCTATTGAAATTCTTTCTACTGCAGACTTGGGATGTAAATGATTAAATTTTGTTAGTATGGTACGTGTTTTTATTTCGAGGCTAACTGTCTGTTTTTGTCCATTTTATTATACCAAATGAATATGTTAATATCGGAATTGCATAAGTATTAATGGCTTTAATGAGGCTTTTTGATGTTAGTTGGGTTTTACAGATTCGGCTTACTCTATTTTTGTATTCTGTTAATAATGCGTTTTTTAAGCTAATGTGGTCTAATAGCTTGGATTGCTGATATCCTAAGTACTTATATACTTCATCTGACTCCATGGACGAAATAATGCCTCCTTCTGGTAAAGTGTAGGGTCCTGGTTCTATTTTTCCCTTCTTTATATTTAAGATTTTACATTTTTCTAATCCAAAGTGCATATTTATGTCGTTACTGAATTTACTTGTAATATCTAATAAGATTTTCATGTCTTTAAATGAACTGGCGTAAAGCTTTATATCATCCATGTATATCAGATGTGATATCTTTATCTCGGCATTAGGGAGTTTTACAAGGTAACCTTTCTTTTGATCATTAAGTAGACGAGATAATGGGTTTAGTGCGAGACAGAACCACAATGGGCAAAGAGTCGCCCTGGTAAATACCTTTCCGGATAGCTATATCCCTCGATTTAAGACTACTCTTATTGGTATGCAAATGTAAAGAGGTTTTCCAGTGCAACATAATATTTTTCAAAAAATGTATTAAAATGGGGCTTATTTTATAAATGTTTAATACTTGAATTAGCCAAGTATGAGGTACGCTATCAAATGCTTTACGGTAGTCAATAAATGTGCAATGTAAATTTCTCTTCCTTAAAAATGCGTGTCTATGAATGGTTGAGTCAATTATGAGCTGCTCCTTGCAACCCATGTGGTTCCTCCTACATCCTTTTTGTTCTTCTGCCATAATCATGTTAAGCTCTAGGTGTGAATTTATTTTTGCAGTAATAATAGCGGTTAAAATTTTGTATATTGTGGGTAGACAAGTAATTGGGCGATATTGGGATGGACTATTTGTAGTATTACTTTTTGGAATCATATACGTAATCCCTTTTGAAATAAATGACGGAAGTGGTTGCTTTTGGAGTATAACATTTGTAAATGTTTTAGCGAGAGCCTTATGGAGTGTATGTAATTTTTTATACCAGAAATTGTGAATGTTGTCTATTCCTGGTGATTTCCAATTATGTAGTTTAGAAGTAGCGATTTTAATGTCATTTTCTGTTATTTCGTCAAATATCATTTCTTCTATTGAATTCCATTTAATTTTCTCCTCTTGTATCCAGTCTGCACTTTCATTGTGCGATACTGGCTTCTCCCATATATCAGACCAAAACTGTTCAAGCTGTTCTTTTGTTACCATTTGTGTATCATCCCTATTATTAGTTATATTTTTATCTTGCTTTAATTGTCTATAGAACAATTTTCGTTCGTTGTAAAAGTTTATTTTCTCGTTTTCTTTGATTAGCCTTCGAATATCTTCTAAGTCTTTGTGCTTTAAGTGATAATTTTGTTTGAGAGTGTCAAGGTATTCTTCAGGTGATTTGTTTGTGTTTTCATGAGTTATATGTGTTTGATAATTTCAAAGACTTTTTCTGCTGTTTTAGTTACTTTTTGGACCTATTGTTTAATGTATTGAGTAAGTCTACCTATATCTGATCGGAGCTGGTTTATTCCTTTTGCAATCTTATTTGCCATGCTGGTTCTAAGTTACGCTTGTGATTTGGCAGTTGATTTTCATCATTTTTTTTAAACCTAATTCTTTGTTATAACCATAGCGCTACAATATACAAGGGTATGAATGTCAGTTAAAAGCGCATTGTCTGTAATAAATCGGTTCAGTATATTATTGTTAAAATATCTATTAGATTTGTAAGCTTTTTACTATATTTTAATTTAGGTGATTTCGGTCTGCATGTAGGATCCATACCTGAGTATTGGAATATTGTTGTTATTAATTCTTCATGTAGTTTTGTACTAGCTTCTTCTCCTATAGTAGTTTCTTGTTCCAATGTTGTCAGATCTGTTTCTAAAATTATGTCGTATACCATATCTTCCTGAGTGGGAGTATTTGGAGTTTGTGTGGAAGAATGGGTGGTGAATGTTGTTGGCTCTGAAGTGGATGAATAAGAGTTTTGATCGCATGATTGAGGTTGAGGTAAATCATTTGTTGGAAGTGCTACTAAGTCTGTTGGGTTAGAACAAGGAAGAGTGTTGTGGCTGTCATTGCAGACGGTATTTGTTTTTCAATTTTACGCCTGACTTCATTTTTAATTGTTCTAATTCTTCCTCAGAGATATTTCTTTTAATTATCATTCGTCTCTGGTCTGAGATTCTTTGCTCTGTAACATTTACTCCAGGGTATTGTTTAGTAAATGATTCATGCAGGATTTTCCTGTAACAAGTCATATCTGTCTCTAATTTTATTGTAGTGTAATATGTACGCATGATAAACATGTTGACATTTTTTGAACATGTCATGCGTACTCTTGCTTTACCAGCCTTAGTGGACGCAGGTAAAAAGGGATTCATCTCCTGCGTAACATCTAAAGTTGGTGTAGATCTATTCGAATTTGTTAAATTATGAATTGTTAAGGATGACGGTGAAGGTATGTACAGAAACAGTAGATGGGCTATAAGGTTCTTTTAGTATAAGTGACGGTGATGAATTGTTAGTCTTTCTGTTTTGTGTCGAGTTGGCTGTAGCATTTTGGGTAACCCCTATTCAACTCCCTCTCCGCTGACGGATCGTATACTGTCACCCAGCGTCAGCTCAAAGTGCGCCCCGCGATCACCCCAGGCAGCGGCCTAAACGTTTACTTCTTAATCGAGTCTCCATATTTAATGGGTTACCAGTTCCGTGTTAGCCGTGCCAGTAAAACATATCACGTGTCCGCCCCTACGTGAATCAGATGGTCGATTCGGACGTACGGTTGGATTTTAGGGCTTATTATTATTATTATCTTGGGGTATTTATATATTCTCATCTGGTTGGGCTGAATAAATATTTTAAAAATAATAAATAAACATAAATATATTTAATATACTAACATAAATAAATAAATAATACATAAATAAATAAAACCCAACCACATGGAAACCCTCGGCAGGGGAGACCAAACGGCGAGGGTTAGGGGAAAGGAGAGAAACCGGCGGACAATGCGGGCGGTATCGAGGAGCACCGCCTTCTGCATTTGAGCTTGGAGCGGTCCGTCACGGAGTCCCAGTCGCCTCAGATGACCGGTGACTGGGATTAACCCGTTCGCAGAGACGACTACAGGTATAATTTCGGTCGGCAGTCCACCCCATGTCGGTCACCTCGTGAGCCAGGTCCAGATATTTTGTTCGCTTATCTGTTTCGGCTTTCACGAGGTTCTCGTCATACGGAATGGTGATGTCGACCAAATATCCTTGATGTGCCCGGTCCATCAGCACAATATCAGGCTTATTCGCAAGAATAGTCCTGTCTGTGATGATGGCCCGGTCCCTGTAGAGCCTGGCGCGGTCATTTTCGAGCACGGCTTCCGGCAAGTACTTGTAATACGGCAATTTCCGGTCCACGAGACCGTATTTCAGAGCGAGCTCCTGGTAGAATTCTGGCTATTGTTGTGCCTGTGCAAGTACTCAGAGTTAGAAAGCCGAACAACCGGAGATGACATGCCTGTGACTCACCGATGGCGACAAGCTCGACAGATGTCGACGGTGCCATCCTTAGGATGTATCTCCGATAGTTGTTGGTCTTAATAACCTGATCCTGTATCGCACAGACAAAACCCTCGGTTTCCCCAAAGAGGTCACCAAAACGTAGCCAGTGGAGGAGGCAACTGTGTCTACGAAAGGCACATGTAGAGCCTTGTAGAACCTCTCCGTGGAGCTCCTTCCTTCCATACGGTCTCCCGGTCGGAAATGCTCTGTACTGCCGGGTCTTGCCATTGCTCGTTGGCCAAGGATAGAGGGTAAGTCCTTTATCACAAGAAATGACGTCCCTATAGAATGGATCATCCGATCTCGTCAGAAAGTAATTACGGAGGCTGCACACTTCACGATTATGCATGGTAAGCTTTAAAAAGCCACGCCCACCATGTTTCCGCGGCAAGTACAGCCTCATAATCGACGATCTCGGGTGATGCATCCCAGGGACGTCATAGAGTGCGGACTTTTCTATCCAGGGCGTTAAGTTCAGTTTGAGTCCACCTAAGTATGCCAAAGGTATATATGAGAACAGGCATGACCCAACCGTTATATGTGTGTCTTATTCACACCGGACAAAAGGCTGTTAAGCACTTTGGTCAAGCGTGCATAAAACATATCGCAAACTGACTGCTTCATACCGCCTCATCGATACCGATGTTTGTGACATACCCAGGTATCGGTATGTTTCAGCCTCAGAAAGGGTCCTTATGTTGATGGGCATAGATAAGTCTATGCCCTCAGAGTTAGCAACCCTTCCCTTTCAACATGGAAGACCGCACACTTATCCGTCCCCAGCTCCATTCTAATAGAATTACTAAAATCACAAGTGATGTTTAGCAATTCCATAAGATGGAGCGACTGGAGGCGAATAATTTGAGATCATCCATATAGAAAAGGTGGGTCACTTTGTACCTCCTTTCCGAAGCTGAAATCCTCCCGGAGTCCTCCAGTAAGGTACTGAGAGGTTCAGGAGAGGAAAACCAGATTGACTCAAACAATCGCCCTGGAAGATACCCCTTTTATCCTTATGTGGTTCTCCGCAGTCATCCGCTCGCCTAGATGACAGGATCGTACCCACTGCCCCATACACTGCCCGAGGAAGTCTCGAACTGTACAGTCAACCTTGTACAGCCTGAGGACCTCTAAGCCATGTATGAGGCACCGAGTCGAATGCCTTTTGTAGTCTATCCAGGCGGCGGAGAGGTTCCGACGGTTACGTTTAACCACCTTGCCAATGACCACGTCAATGAGGTGGTTCCTTGGTCCACGACCACCGCCCCGACATCCGTTTTGAGCGCGCGACATCACCTGATTTGCGTTCAGGTGACGAGTGATTCTCGCGCTCAAAACGGATGTTAGTGTCTTATATGGTAGACAGACGTTATGGGGCGGTATTTGGTCTGTGGAATCCGGTCTTTAGGAACCAAATGAGTGATCCCAGTAGTGAAGAGGCTCGGGAGTGACTTTTGGTCGAGCCTCTTGAAACTGTCGGGCGAGCACAGCGTGACACACGAACCCCTTCAGCCAGTAGTGATGCAGTCCGTCAAGTCCCGGACTTTTCCAGTTCAGGGCCTACGGACCGCCTCAGCTACGTCATCTGGCGTTATGATGACGGGGTCCATGGGCGTAACACTCGCACTGACTCGCCACAACTTCCGTCCAAGGGCCCTCGCTGTGGTTTACGGGCTCTGACCACAGGCCGCGCCAGAATGCGATAGTGTCGGCCTGATTTGGTGCTGAGCCCGTTCCACGTACCATCGGCCGCTCAATGATTCATAGAGCCTCTTCTGATCACTCTGGAAGAGACGATTCTGGTTGAACCGTGTCGACCTCTCGGTATATCGCCGAATCCGCTTCCTCAGCAGCGATTCTCTGCTTCAGGTCGTCTATGCGCTCCGTCAGTTTTGCGTTATATCCGGCTGAGACAAACTGATATTTGTCCCAGCAAACGCCATCCTGACGGTGCGCACAATCTCGGCCTATTATTGCCCGACCTGAAGCTTATCAGTCTGCCGATGAGGGCCCTTGCCTGCGATACGGTCCTCAATCCGTCTTCGCCAGGCTGGGATAGCGCTACTTTGCCCAGTAGCACGTCCAGACGTGGGAAGTTTGGCACCAACAATACGGCAAACTGCCAATGCGGCGCCAAAAGTATTGAGTCCGTATCGCAAGGTCCGGCTGGTTTCAAAAGGTTGCCAGCAATGGGTTCAGGGCCGTCACGACATCCCGATTCCGCTTGCTTAGGGTTATGCGTGGGAGTCGCGGTCGATTTTCGAGAGGCGTACAGCGCGTTTCCACAATCGCCTCCTCCAATTTCTCCTCATCTGCTCTAGTTCTTGGGTGACCATTCCATCATCGCCTGAATCAACCAAAGCGGGAAGATCCATGGCGGCTTCCACATATGGCTGCTGGTCTGCATGGCCTTAGGAGCCATCCCCAGCTATAGCTGGTTCATTCGATGAGGGAATAGCCTCACGCCGTAGTCGTTCGAGTTCGGCATCATCAAATATTTTCGAGCGTATGATGTACCGAACTCGGTCTGCCA